>PVIW01010267.1:0-31170 GCA_004026585.1 Noctilio leporinus
ACCCATCGACATGAACTAAGGCGGGGGGGGGGGGGGAGGGGGGGGATTGCTGGGGGGAAGTGGGTACCAGGCAAAGAAAAGCAAAGGGGAAAAAATTGGGACAACTGTAACAGCATAATCAATAAAATATACTTTTTTAAAAATCCTCACAGTATGACTTTGGGCAAACCACCTAACTCTCTGTGCCTTAGTTTCTCATCACTAAAATATAGATACTATCTTCCACAGTATGGATGTAAAATCAGAACTAAATGGGTAACCTGCCTAGAGCTGTGCCTGATAGGGGTTATGCCCCATATACATGGTTGTTAAATCAATGTCAAATTAGATTCCATCCAATTCTGAGATCAAACCATCCCAGGACCACAGTTTCATGTGTCTCTTTATCAGCCCATTTACAAACTATCTCTGAGGGCTTACTGGTCACTTTTGCAGCTGACCAATATCCTACATCTTTCTTATTTTTACAAGGCTTACTTTCACAGGCTAATTTTCTCTCCAATTCCAGGGGTACTTTACCTTGGAGCTGCTGCACCCTATGTCAGAACTGAGCAATGGCCCAGCAGCAGGCACCTTAAACCAGAAGTCAGCAGCCCACAGAAGCCCAATCAACTACTGGACAAGAGAAGACAGAGTGACCACTTGCCTTCTCTTTCACTCTCTAACTGTACTCAAGACAAGCAGCCAGTCTTTCACCCCCAGCACTGTAACATTTTTGTTAAAATAATTGAATGGGTAGTATAGCCATCAGAAATCATGTTACAAGGCTGGCTGTACATTGTAAACAAGGGGTGGGAGAGGAGTGCTTTTTAAAAGTACTGATGCTCAGACCTCCCACCCCAGAGCACATGCATCAGAATCTGACGAGAACATGGGCACCAGAACCATTTTCAAAACTCCCCTGCTGAATATAATGTGCAGCCTGAGGTAAAGATCACCAATTTGCCCAGTGAAAGTGGACGATAAAAGAGGCAGCTTTACACTGAGAGAATCAGGTTGCTTTCTGTTTCAATTCAGTAGAAAACTAAAATCTACCAGCAAATGAAACTGCAAATGCTGAAAGATGAACTTTCATTTTATTTTTTTGAAAATTTTATTTATTATTTTCAGAGAGGGGGGAAGGGAGAGAGGGAGAGAAACATCATTGTATGGTTGCCTTTCACCTGTCTCCAGCTAGCAATCTGGTTATGTGCCCTGGCTGGGGATTGAACCAGCAACCTTTGGGTTTTCAGGCCAGCACCTATCCATTGAGCCATCAGCCAGGGCTGAAAAATGAACTTTTAAAATACCCTGTAAGATCCAGAATGCCCACCACAATGGAGTCCACAAAAGTATCAATGTCTCCATAGGAGGGAAGAGACAACTCAGATTCACAGAATCAGAGATTGCAACAAACAGAAACTCCAGGGCACACACAAAAACAGAAACTCCTTCTAGAGCAAACGGTAACATAATGCCCTTCAGAAATTTTGAAAAAATAACATAAAACCTTTTCTCCAATGCTTTCAGGTTCTACCCATAGCATTATAAATACTACCTGAAAAAATTACTTTGGTTGTATTTTGTACAGCTTGATGAATGTTGACTGAAGTCTACAGTCACAGGCAAGGTCTAGAGCATTCCATCTGCTTGTATGTGTTTCTAAACATAGTGAACCCGGTTAGAGAATAGTCCATGGAAACAACCACCCCCCAGAAATGTTTGCAAGGAATAGATAGTTAAAGCTCTTTTAGTGCAATAGGGAAGCACCATGAGTCTTGCCAGGGTGATTAAAGGGGTTGACTGCCTGGGGCCCGCACAGGCATGTGCACACCGCACCGGTACACAGAACTGACGCAGCAGCTGGGCAAGGGCTGGTTGCCAGAGAACCTGCCGTTCACACACAGGTTCCCGTAAATGAGCAATGAGGCTGCCACCACCGATACCTAAGTGTGATGACTAATTTTTTTTTTAATATTTATTATTTTTAGAGAGAGAGGAAGGGAGAGAGGCATCAATGCCGAGTTGCCCTTCACCTGCCTCCAGCCACAGGGCCGGCTGGAGACCTGGCCTGCAACCCAGCCACATGGCTTGGCTGGGACTCGAGCCAGCAACCCCTGGGTTCGCAGGTCAGTGCCTTATCCGCTGTGCCACCAGCTCGGACTGATGATTCACTTTTTTAATCTTCAGGGGGGTTTTTTGCCAGAATTTTTTAAATCCTCACCCTAGGATATGTTTATTGATTTTAGAGAAAGGAAGGGAGAGAGAGAGAAACATCAATGTGAGAGAAATATCAATTCATTTCCTCCCGGGTGTGCCCTGACCAGGAATCACACCTGCAACCCTTTGGTGTATGGGATGACAGTCCAACAAACTGAGCCACCCCACCAGCCTCCCCTTTTTTTAACTTGAGAGAGAGAGAAATATCCATTTGTTGTTCCATTTACTTACGCACTTATTGGTTGATTTTTGTTTGTGCTCCAACCAACTGAGCTTCCTACGCAGGGCTATGACAGTTAATTTTATGAGACAACTTGACCAGGCTATGGTGTCCAGTTGTGTGGTCCAACTAGTCTAGATGTGGCCAATGAAGGTATTATTTATTTATTTATTTTTATGAAGGTATTTATTAGATGTGATTAATATCTGCTTCAATTGGCTTTAAGTAAAGCTGATTATCCTGGAGCATGTGGGTAGGCCTCATACAATCAGATGAAAACTTTAAGTGGAGCCTGAGATTTCCTGGAGAAAAACAGAATTCTGGCCCAGACTACAACCTGAGTATAACATTTCGCACCTGAGTTTCCAGCCGGCTGCCCTGTGGAGTTTGGACTGGAAATTGCAACATCAGTTCTTCCATGGGTCTTCAGCCTGCTGTCTACCTGCCTACGCATTTCAGATTTGCCAGCACCCACAATCATAGAACCAATTCCTGTCTCTCTCCATCCCCTCTCTCCAGCTACATCCTATTGGTTCCATGCCTCTGCGGAAGCCTGACTAACACACTTGGAGCTTCTAACTTGTTGCTCTGGGAAACATCCCTCTGGGGATTACGTGGCTGCAGTGAAAGCCAAACTTTCCAAAGGGTGGGACTGTCTCAGCCTTTTCCCCTCTTGCTTCTCCAACTCCAGATGTCACCGGATATTCCCTCCACAGAGAGAATGCCCCGTCAGCCTCTCCCCAAAGCGATTGGGGACACTGCAGCGCACCACACATCCTGCAGGACTCCTTGGTCCCTCTTCCCTGGGCCACACTCTGGGACCCCACATCTAGCACACCACCCCAAAGGAAGTTCAAGGTCAATGTCTCTCAGCCAACCTGGTACCCAGCCCCATGGGAATGAGGGGAAGTGGGCTGAAATGGGCTTTTCAGCCACTGCAAGTTGCACTTTGACCCAAACTGGTTACTCCTTCATGAAGGATTCCTTGTCTGCCGTCCTCACTAGCCTGGCCAGATCTCTTTCTAAGTGAAGGTCCAATAATGAAAATCTGCCACACAATTGCTGGCACCTCCTAGCTGGCTTCGAAATAAAGTGTGACCTCCACAAAAGCACACAAGCCCTCTCCTGCCAGGCTTTCAACAGCTACAGTAACCATAGGAATGATATGGTTTCCAAAATAGATATCTAGGAACATCTTTTATTGGGGTGGGGTGAGCATAACATGGGGAGATTGGGAATGGGATGAGGAATACAGTTAGATTTCTCTTCTTGGATTTGAAGCTATCTCCTGTTTTCTCTTTGGTTTAGTCTTGTTTCTTGTACTATAAAAATAAATTGAATTAAAAAAGGATAAAGGCCTGACTGGCTCAGTGGATTGGGTGTTGTCCTGCAAACAGAAAGGTCACTGGTTTGATTCCCAGTCAGGGCACATGCTTGGCTTGCAGGTCAGGTCCCCAGTTAAGGGAGGGTGAGAGGCCACCAAGCAATGTTTCCCTTGCAAATTGATGTTTCTTTCCTTCTCTTTCTCCCTTTCTTCCTCTCTAAAAATAAACGAATAAAAGTTTTTTTTTTTTTAAAGGAAAAAAGTATTTCATTACAGATTAAAATTTTGTAATAGAAAAAAAATAGGGGGAAAGGTTTCTAAAGTCTCTTATTATCTGTAGTGAGCTGAGTGGTAGCCAAAGATACAAAGGGCCCTCATCCCCAGAAACTGTGAATGAGACCTTATTTGGAAATTGGGCTGAAGGTGGAGTCAAGTTAAGTTGAAGTCACTAGAGTGAAACCTAATCCAATATAATTGGTGTCTTTATAATAAGAAGAACAGAGACACAGAGACAAGAACAGAGACACAGAGACATACACACACACACACACACATGATGATGTGAAGATAGGCAGAGATTGAGTGATGCCTCTACAAACCAGAGAATACCAGCAACCACCCAAAGCTAGGAGAAGAGCCTAGGACAGATTTCCTACAAGAACCTTCAAAGAGAACCTGGCACTGCTGACATCTGACTTCAGAATTCTTCCTCCAGAACTGTGAGAGACATCAATTGCTGTTGTTTAACCCTCCAGTGCATGGAACTTGTTATGAAAGCCACGGGAAACTCATACTCCATCAAGGTATGAATTGGGCTGCAAGCCAATGGCCTGCTCATTTAAAAATACTGGAAGTCCTGGCTGGTAGCACAGTGGATAAGGTGCTGGCCTGCGAACCCAAAGGTCGCTGGTTCGATTCCCCAGCCAGGGCACATAACCAGGTTGCCAGCCAGGTCTCCAGCCATGTCTGTGGCAGGAGGCAGGTGAAAAGCAACCATACATTGATGTCTCTCTCCCTCTCTGCCTCTCTCTCTTCCCCTCTTTCTAAAAATAATAAATAAAATCTTTAAAAAATAATAAAATAAAAATAAAAATACTGGAAGTCATGAATCAAAGAAGAACAACATCTATGTGAGGGGTTCAGACTGCCAGGAAAAACTTCTACTTTCTTCCCCTCGCCACCTTTTCTTCCCTGCACCAGCAGAAGAAAAAGCTAGATACTTAGGAACTTCAATGAACCACCCTGGAGAAGCTGATAACAATGAACTCAAATACCAGTTCTCAATAAAGATGAAGAGTTATGTGCCATCTCCTGCACCAAAGTCAGCAAATCTGCTTACTTCCTGAACAAGTCACAAATCACCAAGCTAAGTTCACATGGAAATTTCTAAACCTGCTTCACTGGTTCTCCTTCGACCTCGTGCCTGTAAGGAATGACCTTCACCCTCTCCTCTGATTTACACAAGAAGAAACAAATCATGTAAGTCCAGCCCATTATATTTCTTGAGAATTAACAAAAGGAACAGGTGGTAACCACTGAAAAAGATAGCAAAGAACAACTAACAAATTATCCAGTCAAAAAACAGCAGCTTGGCTGAGTCTTAAGAGGGGAAGCTTTCTGTCACAAGAGCTCTTGTGAAAAGTACAGTTGTCCCATAACACACAGGTGACTTCAGGGTGACCAGTTAGTCCCCTTGATGTACCGAGTTTCATCCTCGTCAAACAGATAGAACAGTACAGTACCAGGTGCTGATTTGGGATGTATGCCATTCCAGCTCTTAAAGTGAGTACACTGAAGACTCATAATAACTTCTCCAATAGCCAAAACTCTTGCAGCACTTTCTAATTCCAGATAAACCCGAAGCTCTTTTCACAGCCAGTCATTTAATTCCCATGCCCGCTGTAGGGAAAGCTGTGGCATTTTCATCCCAGGCCTGATGAAAATGTGGGCAGAGGAAGGCTGTCTGGTCACTGACACTCAAGCAGCAGGGGCCAGGGCAGGACTTGAACCTCAGAGGTCAGGGCCCAGAGTCCCCACTCCTAAGCACAACACTACCATAAAATGAGCTGGGAGAGGAGGGGTTTCAGTGATAAAAATAAATGCCAGCATTTCAAAATCTAGAAGAAAAAAAAAGACAATGTGATGATTCTGCTATCAGAAACTGAGCAAACCAAAATAGACAAAATAAACAAAAGGCGTAAAGCACTCATCCTCCAAGCAGAACCAACTCTTACAGGGCGGGCTGTTTCCTCCCAGCGAGGCAGCAGTGTGCACAGGGCTGAATGAATTGTTCATTGTTCTCAGGTGGTGGTAACATTGTGCATGTAGATGACTGGAGTCTACTAGGTACTTTCTCCCACACAGTCTTATCTTGGCTTCACCAGCCCAGGGGCAGGAATCACCCATCTCCTGGCTGAAGACCCTGAGACCAACCATCTCCCACTGTGTACCAGCTGGGTGAGAGCCAGTCAAAGATTACCCTCACCCACACACAGGAAAAACTTCACAAAAACTTGTGCAAGGAAAGACTCTGAGCCAGTAGCCATCAGCTGGACATTAAAGAGCAAGAATTAAAAGGACAAAAAATCCTAGTCTACAATATGAATGGGTGCTTCTTTCCTGTCAGAAGCAAGACTTGAAATCTCAGCACCAATAATAAATTACTGCCATAAAGGGGATTAGATAACATTTAAAAGATAAACTAATAATTAAAATCCAATAACCCAACATAGTTGCTTACATTTATAGTTCCTTTAATTTTGTTCTTAATAGTCTGTGACCAATAAAAGACATTCAGAAGCATAGCTGTGCTTCATGACATAAAGTAGGGGAGTTACTCTTTTAGTGGGAAGCCCACAGCTCCCATTAGCAATAAAATAAAAATAGCCTTGCTGCCAGATCAGCAGGAAACTATTTAACTGTAGCCATCTAAACCCACTCCCATTAGCAATAAAATGAAAACAGCCTTGCTACCTGATCAGCAGGCAACTATTAACTGTAGCCATCTAAACCCAAACTTGCTAAAATAAGACTTTCCTCCTCTTATAAATAAAGGAAAAATGATCTCCAAACTAATAGAACACCATCATCTAACAGAGAGAACAATGTTTCGGAAAAATGAACTTATTTTCACATTTAAGTACATATCCCATGAATTTTTACCTAAATCAGCATGTGTCATTTCTGTTGTTTCTGTTTGATAATTTGAAGAGTAAATTAAAGCCTAAGACTGTCATATGAACCACTCAAATAATTAACTGCACATAAACAGTTAACTGTGACTCAATGATTGAGCTTTCTGAAATAATTCCTAAGGGTCTATAATGATCTGGGATTTAATCCTCAAATTACTTCACTCTTCTCAGACATGAATTTGCTAAAAATAATTCAATAACAAGACTAAATAACCCAAAGAGATGTTCTTTAACATTCTATTATTACAAAAAAAAAAAAAAGGCAAATCCAAAGTACACTTACATAACAGATTCAGCTTTAAAAAAATAACTCACATACCAGAACATTTCATCCAATCTCCTTTACCTTCAAAAAAATACTCTGTTGTCTTATAATTAATTTTTAGAATGAGATTATCAAAGAAAAATTCGATTTAATGCTGAATTCCCTACTTATTAAAATAGGAAACTGAAAAAAAATTTTTAATAAATAAAATAGGAAACAAATCATTTCATATTGTTCAAAGCAAGTTTGAACTTGTTATAAAATCAAGACTGAATTGCAAATACCATATTAATAAAGCTATTTAGTCTATTATGGGTTTCTTGAAATACTAAGTTATTAGAGTAGCCTTTTTCCTGAAATACTCCACTCAGTAAATATGTCAGTTATTTCTAACAGCTTTGCTATACAAAATAGTCTTTGCTTCTCCTTCATAATATAAGGCATAACCACTGGCACCAGAGCACAAGACCATGAAAGTCATTGTCATTGTGTTGCCTAAATACTACACCTATTCACTGTAAAGGTTAAATGTTAACTATCCTACACCCACCAATGTAAAATAAGTATGTGTCTCGCAATTTTCTTGTTTTCTTTTTTAAAGATTTTATTTATTATTTTTAAAGAGAGGGAAAGGGAGAGAGGCAGAGAGGGAAACAGTAATGTATGGTTGCTTTTCACCAGCTACTGACGTGGCTGGAGACCTGGCTTGCAACCTGGTTATGTTGCCCTGGCTGGGAATCGAACCAGCGACCTTTGGGTTTGCAGGCCAGTGCCTTATCCACTGTGTCACCAGCCAGGGCTTCACCATTTTCTTTATCCAATCCTAGAGATTTCCCCAATTTGCCTACTCCTACACCTCCTTAGTCTACCACCATAAGTTTCACATAACCTTCCTTACATTTCTCCTTGATTTTAAATGCATTAAAAAGAACTGCACCTGGCTGGTAGCACAGTGGATTAGGCGCCGGCCTGCAAACCCAAAGGTCGCAGGTTCGATTCCCCAGCCAGGGCACATAACCAGGTTGCAAACCAGATCTCCAGTCAGGTCTGTGGCTGGAGGCAGGTGAAACGCAACCGTACATTGATGTCTCTCTCCCTCTCTGCCTCTCTCCCTTCCCCTCTTTCTAAAAATAATGAAATAAAATCTTTAAAAATTTTTTTGAAAAAAAAAAAAGAACTGCAAAACTGCCATTCCCCAGAGCATTTTCTTAATTCATTAAGATCTTGCTTCTGGTCATGTCCTTATATTAACTCAAGTAAATTTCTATAAAATTTTTCTATAGGTTTGGGCTTTCTTTCATCAACACTGGGAGTACCTAGATAGAATTTTATCAATTTAACAATGAGGAAACCTTCTTTTCCCCTCCACTGTTTTTAGAGAGAGAAGGACCGGGAGAGTGGAAGAAAGGGACAGAAATATCACTGTATGGTTGCCTTTCACCAGCCTCTGCTACCAACCTGGCTGGAGACCTGGCTTACAACCTGGTTATGTGCCTGACTGGGAATCAAACCAGCGACCTTTGGGTTCACAGGCCACCAACCAGGGCTAAGGAAACCTCTTCAAATCAATCACATTGAAACATTTCATTAGAACTTAGTTTATCACATTTAAATATAATAATAGTATATTATACAAAAAGGTAAAAGAATTTTTTAATAAAATAAAAAAATTTTAATTAAAAATAAAAAAACAAAGACAAATTTTAAAAATTAAGTAATTACCTAGGATTGTCAAATTCAGAGACAGCCAGCAGAATGGCACTTAGCAGGCTGGAGGACGGGGGAGTGGAGTAAATGTTTAATGTGTACTACCCTTCTGCTGGGAAGAGAACAAGTTTTGGAGATGATGGTGGTGATGGCCACACATGCGAACAAACTTAATGCCACCAAGCTATACACTTTAAAATTACTAAAATAGTGCCCTGGCTGGTAGCACAGTGGATAAGGAGCCGACCTGTGAACCAAAAGGTTGCTGGTTCCCCAGACAGGGCACATAACCAGGTTGCAAACCAGGTCTCCAGCCAGGTCTGTGGCTGGAGGCAGGTGAAAAGCAACCATACATTGATGTCTCTCTCCCTCTCTGCCTCTCTCCCTTCCCCTCTCTGGAAATAATAAAATGTTTTTTAAAAATAATGACTAAAATAGTAAATTTTACGTTATATGTATTTCACCATAATTTTTTAAATTCTGTATGGTGATAGACAGACAGACAGACAGAATCGCATGTAAAAATAGCACCTACTAAGAGCAGCACACCGATTCCCACCCTCCTCCTCCGTCCTTTGGGGCAGGAAGCACGAAGCTGCTTTTCCTCTACCTAGATGGTGTAGCACCCAACCATCTGGTTGAAATGCAGATGCTGATTCCAAAGTCTCGATGGGGCTGGGATGCTGCTGATGCGGACCCTCAGACCTCACTTTGAGGACCAATACTGTAAAACCCCGAGCAGTCCTGGGGCAGCTCTCACCAATCGAAGATAAAATACAGCATTAAGACAACTGACCGCAGCTCAAACCTGAGTTTGCCAGTTTTGCACTTGACCTCTGGACTGCCTTCTTCCTGATACTTGATGCCTGGTAACAGTTCTAAAGTAGCTGCAGGTTGCTCAACCAAGGAAAGCTGACAGGCCTTGCCAGGCTTTTGAAATTTCACTGGAGCTGCCTGGGACCTGTGGCTACACAGTAACTAACCAGAGTTAATCAGATTGAAGATTAGGTTTGGAATATGCTTTGGAAACTGCTAGAGAAAAGATGTGCAGTTAAGGAATCGGTCCAACAGCTTTGAATAATGGAAACAAATTCCTCAAACAGTCCAGAAATAGTTTATAAAAAGCCCAGGCACGACACAAAGGCAGCACTGCTTCTTTGCAAAGCACTGTGATACAGGAATCACGCACCGTTCTTATCTATTCATAACACAGAGCCTCACAGAAGTGTTCCAGTTAAGGCATAAACTTAGGAAAAATTCAAAATGTAAGTGAAAATCTTTGGTGGGTGGGTGGGGCATTTTAAAAAAAATACCCTCCACTCATTCTGACTTTTCATTTTTCAGGACAAGCTAGCTGCCTGTTAGGAAGGAAAAACTGCTTCCTCTGTTCTTGCTTATTGAGATGGGTGTCCCGAGCTCAAGCTTCCCTGGGCTTCCACATACTCACCAGTCTCACTGAGTCAACTAAATCGGATTCCTACAACCAAATCTGCTACAGCTCCCTCTAGGAACTGCCAACATTCCAACATTCTGCTGGGCAGAATGGCAAGCTGTTATATATGTGCACACACATTTACGCACACTCATACAGACATACATGCGTGCACACACACACACACACACACACAGTGCCATTTCATTCTCCCCAGGGTTTGTGCCCCCATTTTATGTACCTTTAGAGGCCCAGCATGCTCATGCAGCTCCTCTAGGAACACCCGAGACTGAGCAGCTCATGACACCAACAGGGGTGTGAGTAGTCTGGGTAAGGAACTGCCAAACCACAGAGGTTTAATGACAATGTAGGACCTCTAAATTCCATCAGAACAAGAATGAGATTTGGCCAAGCACTTCTTAAAGCAATTTCACCTTGACACATATTAAGTAACAATGTTCGAGAAAGAGCAAAATCATGACACTTAAACAGATATGAAAAATAAGCACATGTCAGCCCTGGCCAGATAGTTCAGTTGGTTAGAGCATCATCCCGATATTCCGGAGTTGCAAATTCAATCCTCAGTCAGGGCATAGGTGAGAATCAACCAATGAATGCATAAATAAATGGAACAACAAATTGATGCTCTCTCCCCTCCTCCTCCATCTCCTCCTCATCTCTCTAAAAGCAAGTTTTAAAAAATAAATACATGTTAAAAATCTTATTTAGCTCATTTAGTGAGGGAGCCCAACATATGTCATAACCAAACCAAAGAGGTCAAGAAGGTACTGTGTAGAAGGGGCATACACATAGGAATACCAGGGAATGTGGAGGGTAACAGAGGAACACATGTAGAAAAAACACATTAAGTGATGTGCAAATGGAGGCAAAACTGTTTTCCAAAATGAAAAATGACCTACTTCACACCACCAACTCTGAATTAGGTTGCCAATTAACGCCTGTCCTATCACTTTTCTTCATAGCACCTACCATGGGTGGTTTTTATAGGCGCTCTTTGTCTGAAGTCAATCTTTCCACACCCGATTTAAATCCCAGGACAAAAGGCTGCTACTTTGCTACTGCTAGTCCTTGAGTCCAACTTAGTGTTTAAGTCCTGCAAGGCTGAAAAAAAGTCTTGCCTGATGAAGAAATGAGTTCTTTCTCACTGAGTGCTCACTCTGCACACAGTAGGATACTATAACTAGAAGGAACCTTAGAGGTCATCTTGTCAAGGCAGCAACTACGGTGGTCACACAAGGCTCCTTGGAGCCTGGATGAGTGAGTGCAAAGTAGCAACAGTAACAAAATTTCCACCTCCCTCCAAAAAGAATCACAAAGCAATATATCAAAAGGGCAAAACAGCCCTGGCTGGTAGCGCGGTAGATAAGGCACCGGCCTGCAAACCCAACGGTTCGATTCCCCAGCCAGGGCACATAACCAGGTTGCAAACCAGGTCTCCAGTCAGGTCTGTGGCTGGAGGCAGGTGAAACGCAACTATACATTGATTCTCTCCCTCTCTGCCTCTCTCCCTTCCCCTCTTTCTAAAAATAATTAAATAAAATCTTTTAAAAAAAAAGAAAAAGAAAAAAATAAATAAAATCTTAAAAAAAAATAGGCACAATAAGAGACTGTCAAATTCGCCCTTTCATATTGAGCAAAGGGTCTCTTCATATCTATCATTCTTGATTTTTAAGCAATTAATGGTTATATCTTGACTTTGGGGAAAAAATGTTACCATTTTACTTCTGAGTTCTATATTCTTATCTGATAATCTGATGCAATGGAAGCTCAGTGGGTCATTTGGTCTTCAACTGGAAGATAGTAATAAGCATACTATTGTCAACTGATAGTTGCTGGTGCCAATTCAACACCCACAGAAACCCCCAACTTACAGTGCGATGAAGAAGAAAACTTTATTCAGCGCAAAACAGCTCATACATCACAGCTGTGAACACAGCATGGCTGTGAGGCAGCACTGGGGCCATGTGGCCCTGGTACCAGGCCCCTCTCCAGCTAGGCAGCTCTGCTCCTCTCTGGTATGCTCTGCTCTGCTCTGACCTGTGCCAGTCTGCTTTATGCTGCACTGGTCAGCTCTGTTCTATGCCACCTGCTCTGGACTATGCTGGTCTGCTGTGCTCTGCTCCAGCGAAACATCGGTGTTTCAGCACAGCCAGGGAAACAGTTTTCACTCTTCCATTGAAAGAAAAAGTGCACCCCCAGAGCCAGAGGGGAGCTGGCTTCTACTAGACTAGTCCCTGGCCCTGGCCCTGGCCCCAGATTGGTCTGTTCTCATGCAAATGAGGACTCCAAATCCTCATAGTTTGATTGGTCCAAAAGGCACTGGCTTATTAGTCAGAACTGAGCCACTCTTGCTGGTCAGAATTGTGCAGTTCCAATCGGATGGAGAAAGCCTACTGGTTGAAATAGGTAGGATTCTAAGACCTTCTGTTCGCAGTCTGGCTCAGATGGCAGAAACACAGTGCAGGCATGTTGTTCAGACATGAAGTCACATGTATAAAGCACATTTAATTCTACCTGGATAAAGTGCTAATTGAGGAGGTACTTTATAATACGTTAACCTTGTCAGTTATGAGACTGCCCAAAGACTGGAACTATTTTTAGCTTACCACTTTTGGGCACGGCAATGTCTTCAGTTCACAGGCACACTATGCACTAAACAGAGGTGCTGTGACACATACTTGTCACATCCTGCACACACATACAATGATTGTGTATCATACACTGATCATTCTGTCCTAGTTCACTCTCATTTTAGAGTAGATGTCACTTCTGTGAAGGACACAGCATGACTTGGTGACTAAGTGCACAGATGCTGGGGCAGTTTGTACAGCTCAGATCCCAGCTCAGCACCTTCCGGGCTTCATGTTTACTTACCCAGGATCCAACCTTGTTACCTCCTTGAGTTCTAGAGAGGATTAATGAGTTGCAGTGCAGAGGTTATAACAGTCCTGGCACATAGTAAGTGCAACATAGGCAGCATCTGTTAACTGGCCAGAATATGTGATGGAGCTTCACCTTAGAAAGGCTTTGGAGATGAGTTTGTGGGAGATTCCTCAAGGACTTCGTAAAGCCACAGGCTGTGTGACAGGCTGCATAATGCACAAAAAGCATCACAAACACACCATTGGATTTGTTCTTTATATCTGAACATTTACTTTCAGGTACAGGTAAGCATTTCAGGTACAATTGTGGGGGGAAAGCTTCTTATGAGGTGTGAATGTTTATCTCCACAAAGTCAGCTCTAGATACCTGTGAACACTGTTACTAATAAAATTTAGAACTTTAAAAAAATAAGTCTGGGAAAACAGTATGGAGTTTCCTTAGAAAACTAAAAATGGAACTGCCTTTGGATCCAGTGATTCCACTACTAGGACTATACCCAAAGAATCCTGAAACACCAATTCATAAGAACATATGTTCCCTTATGTTCATAGCAGCACTATTTACAATAGCCAAGTGCTGGAAACAGCCTAAGTGCCCATCAGTGGATGATTGGCTCAAAAAACTTTGGGACATTTACACAATGGAATTCTATATAGCAGAAAGAAAGAAGGAACTTGTACCCTTTGCAACAACATGGATGGAACTGGAGAGTATTATGCTCAGTGAAATAAGTCAGTCAGTGAAGGACAAATATCATATGATCTCACCCATTACAGGATAATAATGAAGAAAACTAACAACAAGCAAAACAGAACCAAATATATGAATACAGGGAATAGGCCTTCAGTGGTCAGGGGGAAGGGGGTTGTGGTGAGTGGGGAGGCAGAGGCAAGGAAGGGGAGCAGCTTAGACAAGAACCTAGTATAAAGGAACCATGGACATGGACAACAGGTGGGATTGACTTTGGGGGGAATGGGTGGGTGGGGAGGGGGACAGAGGGGAGCAAAAAGGGGATGGATGTAATACAACAACAATGAAATTTTTTAAAAAAATAGTCTGGCAGAATAAAAAAATAAACATAAGTGCATTACCTAAGCAACTTTGGTTAGGACTTATGTGTGTGTTCTTTGGATCCAACAACAACAACAAAAAAATTAATTTTAAATGATCTAAGGCAGAATAATAAATAAGATAATACCACAATTTTAACCTTTGAGTATCATTTGATGTACTAGTGATACAGAAAGAACTGATTAAGATCACTGGGGAGGAGTAGGAAGGGCCATAGGAGGAGTTTGCTGAGGCAATAGAAAGCAGTCTAGGATGGGATTGGCTGAGAAGCTGATGTCTCCAGAGCCAGTGGGAATAAAAGGAAGGTGGGCTCTCTGGCTCATGAGCTTTTCTGGCTCCTGAGCTGGCTCCCACGCAGGTGTAGGGAGGGGCAGGCATCCTGGAGGACGCCTGGATGATGGTGCTGCAGCTGCCTGCATTTCCCAATGGATGGTGTTTTGTATGCGAAGGAACTCCATTGGAGCTGGTCTGGCAGAGGGTGGCAGGTTTATTTTTGGATGTTCTAGAGGGAATAGGCTCTGAGGCAGAAGCCTGCCATGTTGGAATTATGTAGCTTTTGTGCATTATGTTGTTTTAGTTTGTAAACTAACCCTACAGAAATTAACAGGGCAGACCCCAGGTGTTAAGAGTTTAGCCTTATTGACTGAAGCTTTGACTTAACAGACTTAAGTAACTGCTTTTGAATAAAGACTCCTTTCCTTTATCACCAAACCTATGCCTCTGAAATTTTGCCTAGATGGTGGTGGTGGGCAGTGAGATGCTAACTTGCTAGATTAGCAATCTAGCACTAGCATTACACAGAACAACCTTTAAGAGCTATATTTCATTACTTATTTAATTTCATTTAGGCCATGAGTCCTTTAAAAAATCCCTGATTTGAACATTTTTCTTTTTTTCCTTTTTTTTTTTTTTTTTTAAGATTTTATTTTATTATTTCTTTAGAAAGAGGGGAAGGGAGAAAGGCAGAGAGGGAGAGAGACATCAATGTATGGTTACTTTTCACCTGCCTCCAGCCACAGACCTGACTGGAGACCTGGCTTGCAACCTAGTTATGTTGCCCTGGCTGGGAATCGCACCTGCGACCTTTGGGTTCACAGGCTGGCGCCTTATCCACTGTGCTACCAACCAGGGCCTGATTTGGACATTTTTCATGGCTTAGAATGTTTATTAAAATTGTAACACTGAGTATTTGGCTAAAATGTATAAGTGTACCTTGAATTTTCAGAAATAAAATAGAACAAAAAAGCAAACTGACAGCAATTTCCCATGATTTTCATGTTTCCCAGTATCATATACATTTTTAAATCTAATTTTATTGTTTGTTGTTTTATTATATCCATCCCCTTTTTCCTTCCCTCTGTCCCCTTCCCCACCTACCCACTCCCCACTTGTCAACAAGTCAATCCCACTTGTTGTCCGTGTCCATTGTTCTTCCATGCTAGTTCCTTGACTAAATTGCTCCCCTTCTTTGCCTCCTCCTCCCCCTTCCCCACTCCCCTCTGCCCACTGAAGATCTATTCATTGTATTCATGTATCTGGTTCTGTTTTGCTTGTTTGTTTTGTTCATTATTGTCCTAAAATGGGTAAGATCATATGGTATTTGTCTTTCAGCATATACATTTTGTTTGCTTTGTTAGAGAAGAGACTGGAAGGGGAGGGGAGGGGAGGGGAAAAGAGAAGAAAAGAGAAAAGGCCACAACAGAGACTAAAATATGACAAAAAGCAGACCTCCAAGCCAGGCTCCTCAGCATCCAGTGCAAATTCTGTAGCTTCTCTGGCCCTTAGCTTCCTGTTCTGCAAAAGGGGGGTGATAAAAATGCCAACCACACAAAGCAGTTGTAAGAAATAAAAGAGGCTAAGCCCAAAAGGCGCTAAGCATGATATTTGGTATCCAAGAAGCCAACAGAAATCCCTGCTACTTGCACAGCAAGGGCCTCCAGGAAAGTAAGTGCTGTACATTAGCAACTTGGAAGCCCTTCAGAAAACATTTCCCAAGCCAGTTTTCCATAGGAACATTGCCCTGGTTTCTCAGCAGACTGCAGTAGGGGAAAATGTCAAAGTGTAGATGCCCCTGAAATTAAATAAAGTAAGCATGATGATAGTAATAGCAGGAAAGGCAACATGGAATGGTGACTGAGTCACAAGACCTCAGGTCTGGTCCCTGTTCTGCCACCAACCAGCCACTGGAAATTGGACAAATAACTTCTTGAGTCTATCTCTTCATCTTAAAGAAAAAGAAGCTGAGAAAATGGTCCTTTAAATCCTGTTTTAGTTTTACAGGATTATGCCAGACTCTACAATTTCAAATTGTGCCCTATCGCATGGCTACCTGCAATGGATATTCCAAACTCAAGGACTCTCACTGTGTTGAGAAATTAACAATTTTCAAAAGTGCCAAAGCTGAGTAATGGCTTCCACAATGGTCAGACTGGTCTCATCTTTGCTGCAAAAATATTCAGAGAGGTCAAAGCTAAACTCCACTTTGCCCACAGGCCATTTGATTCACACACGCACACACACACACACAAAATGGGAAACTTAGCAGTAGGTAGCTGAGCTATTTCAGAAGCCTCAGACTAGCCACAGAGAGGCCAGGCCAGAGGGAGGGAAACCATCAAGTTCACATGAACATCTTTTGTGCCCACAGAACAAATTAACAAGTATTTATGAAATGTTTTGTAGGAGATGCAACCTCAACTTGGATTATAAATGCTAAAGCAACTTTGTGAATTTGGGTTAGCTTGGGCTGTACAAGAAGGAAGATCTCAAAGAAGAACTTGATTTTGAATGCTGGATGGAAATGACTTATCAGTGGGAAAAAAAGGAATAAGTGATCAATACATCTGTCACCAATCTCCACAACTTCTAAGAACTATATGCTGAGATGCAATAAATGATTATATTTGTCGATTAATGGCCAAGAAAATAATCAAGACTAACACTTTACAATTTTTCTTTAAATTTATTTCTAGAGAGAGGGGAAGGAAGGGAGACAAAGAGGGAGAGAAACATCAATGTGTGGTTGCCTCCTACAAGCCCCCAAAACTGGGGACCTGAATCGAACCTGTGACCCTTTGGTTGGCAGGCTGGTGCTCAATCCACTGGGCCACACCAGCCAGGGCAACACTTGACAATTCTTAGGTCTTTTATTTCAAGTGCTACCCTCTAGGAGCCCTGCCTTTGCAACTGCAATTTTAACACACTGGCAGAAAAATAAATGAATTTTCCATTGTAGAATTGTTCACCTGTGCTTGTATAAAGTCAGCTAAGAATACAAAAAAAAAAAAAAAAAAAGACAACAGACTATTTTCCTCATGAAGGACTATTTTCCTTATGAAGGTGTCTAAAAAGTAACTATCTGCACAGTATATCCCCCAATTCTGTACAGGGTGAATTTTACTGCAAATAAATAAACATTCAGTAAACCTTACTTAAAAGTAAAACAAAACCAAAACAATTTTACCAAAACAAAACACAAGAAACTTTTGTTTATGAAAAACATTTGCCAACCTTTAAACCACAAAGCCAAAACTCTCAGAATTCATGTGGGGAAAAATCCTCCCATGTTTACCAAAATAGCATATTAAATAATATTCAACTTGCTGTAATGTAAAGATGAGAACAAGTACAAAGTTCTTTTTTTTTTTTTTTTTTTTAATTTTATTGTTGTTGTATTACATCCATCCCCTTTTTGCTCCCCTCTGTCCCCCCACCCACCCACCCATTCCCCGCAAAGTCAATCCCACCTGTTGTCCATGTCCATGGTTCCTTTATACTAGGTTCTTGTCTAAGCTGCTCCCCATCTTTGCCTCTACCTACAAAGTTCTGAATTGAGTTGTTGGCATACATAATAGAAGCACATCCTTCCAAAGTCATTTTTGGGGACTAAAGATGAACTAGAATTACATATCAACATTTTTAATCTTTGCTTTCAGCATTTGAAATATCCTGTGCCACTCAAGATGGCAGCATGGGTAAACATGGCTTGCCTCCTCATACAACCATATCAAAATTACAACTAACATATAGAATAACCATCGCTTGGAACCATCAGATATCAAATTGAAAGGAAGTATGACAACTACAGAATTAAAGAAACCACATCCATTCAGACTGGTGGGAGGGGTGGAGACATGGGACAGGCAGGTCCCACATCCACATGTGGTGAATAAAAATTGGGGAGGAAAAAAAATTGGGGAGGTGTATCTTAGGGGCGAGGAGTCCCAGCCACACACCAGAACCCCCAGCCCAGGGTTCCAGTTCCAGGAAGCTAAGGCCCCATAATGTCTGGCTAAAAAATATAGTGGGGCCTCAGTCAGGGGAAAAAACTTCCGGAAACCTAAGATATACCTCTTAAAGAACCCACACATGGACTCACCTACAAAGACTCATTCCCTCTGAGTTACAGCACTGAGGTAGCAGCTTGAAAGGCGCCAGTGGCATGGCATACAGGGAAGAACTGAAGTGGCTGGCATCAAGGTGAAAGCTGGGGGATAGCTTTCAGACAGAAAGAAAGGCAGAGGCCATCGTTCCTTTTCTGAGCCACAGAGCAGGCAGGAGGGTGCCATATCTGCAACTCCATCAACCTGGCTAACCCTATTTGTTCCACCCTGGAGATGCCCTGAAACTCCTTCCCACACAACATAGAGCCTACCCAAGCATTTAATAGTGACTTTTCCATAAAAATGGATGGTCTTGGCACATGCTTTACGACTTCCTAAATCCTCTCAAACAAGCAGCAGTCAGTCTCAGTTAGCCCCCGAGCCCAGCACTAGCAGCAGCCAGCCTAGATTCACAGTTTAGCTCCACTGGGGAATCTCCAAGCCCAAGGCAAGTAGCAGCCATCTCAGGTTGGTTTTTGCTCAGACAAGTTGGCCCCAGGTAGAACACAGGTGAGGTCGAATCTTTGGGTTCACAGGCCAGCGCCTTATCCGCTGTGCCACCAGTCAGGGCTGTTTGTTTTGTATATAACATCCAAAGGTTTTAGCTGTAATTAGTGGGAAGACTAAGGAAAAACACATCTGCTCCATCTTCCCAGAAGCAAGTCCTGAGGTGTTCTTCTTTGTCTCTAAATAAGATTTTTAAAATTTTTATTTATTTCTTAGAAAGAGGGAAAGTGAGGGAGAAAGAGAGGCACAGAAACATCCTTGTGTGAGAGTCATTGTAGTTGCCTCTCACACACCCCCAAGTGAGGACCTGGTCCACAACCCAGGCATGTACCCTGACTGGAATCGAACGCGTGACATTTAAGTTCACAGGCCAGCACTGAACCCACTGAGCCACACCAGCTAGGGCTAAATATCTTAGATTTTTAATGGTATCAAAGTAAAAAAAGGTCAGTTCCTACAGAGTTGCTTAAAGACACATGTAATTAATGCCATAGACCAAAACTTCCTACCATGTACACATAGCAAGGAAATGGCATAATTTTAGCTGCATTATAGAGTACATAACAATATTTTCACAACAGTTTTATCGCTCAGAGACAATACACTGTTAAGAAAATAAAGCAACTAATTTCAGCCTCTCCCAATTTTTCCCATTGCATTCAACAATTTCATTCAGCAAAAATTTAGCTTAAAAAATACCATTGAGTAAAATGCTAGACAATCTTCTCTCTAGGAGTTTGTAAATCGAACTCCTAGGAAAGACCAACAGGTAACAAAAATGGATAAAAGGCAAAGCACAGAGGGAACACCAGGTCACTTTGTAGCAGTCTGGAAGAAGGAGGAATTCTTCCTCTGCCACAATGCCCAAGGGTTGTTCCACAAATAAGTGACAATAAATGATGGGATAAAATTCAAGTTGGGCATTGCCAGTAGAGGAGATATTTCCAGAGAAATAGACCATAAGCGAAGGTGAGATCAGAGGGAAGATAACCATATGTGAGGAATTACAAATACAGGCAGACCTTGGTGATACTGTAGATTTGGTTCCAGACCATAGCAATACAGTGAATATTGCAATAAAGTGAGTCACATTCACTTTTTGGTTTTCCCTGGGAACCATGACCAGGGCAACAGCTAGGGAGGTGCCAGTCCTATACAAGAAGGGGGAGAAGTGCCTGGAAAAGGAGCAAGTGCTGAGCAAGCAGCATTGTTCCCTCTCAGACCCCTCCCCCACGTATAGCACCACAATGTAGTGAAACAAATTGTCCTGCACCAACAAATACCTAAGGTTCTACCCCCTTACAACATAACAGGTATGACAGCTCTACTTAAGACACAGAGGCAAACACAAAAGCCTGTAAAGTTGAAGAGACAGAAAAAGTATGGCCCAATAAAGAGAACGGATCAAGGTTCCAGTGGGAGAACTAAGCAATGAGGAAGTAGCCAACCTAAGAGACACAGAGTTCAAAACAACGGTGATAAATACGCTCACAGACTTGAGTACAGCAAACTCAGAAGGGAAGAAGTGAAGGCGATGCTAAGTGAAACAAAGGAAAATCCACATGAAACCAATGGTGAAGGGAAGGAAACTGGTTTCAAATCAATAACTTGGAACATAAGGAAGAAATAAACAGCCAGTACAGAATGAAGAAACAAGAATTGAAAAAAACAAGAAGAGGCTTAGGAACTGAATCATAGGGGTGCCAGAAGGAGAAAAGAAGAGCAAGAAATTGAAAACTTATGTGAAAAAATAATGAAGGAAAACTTCCCAAATTTGGTGAAGGAAATAGACATACAAGTCCAGGAACCACAGATATTCCTAAATAAGCTAGACCCAAAGAGGACCAAACCAAGACACATCATAATTAAAATGCCAAAGGTTAAAGATTAAGATGAATCTTAAAAACAGCAAGAGAATCCTGGCTGGTGGCTCAGTGAATAGGTACTGGCCTGCGAACTCAAAGGTTGCTTGTTCAATTCCAGCCAGGGCACATAACCAGGTTGCAAGCCAGGTCTCCAGCCAGGTCTGTAGCTGGAGGCAGGTGAAAGGCAACCATATATTGATATTTTTCTCCCTTTCTTTCTCCTTCCCTGCTCTTCTCTCTAAAAATAATAAATAAAATCTTTTAAAATAAATAAATATATTTTTAAAAAACAGCAAGAGAAAAGAAGAGTTACCTATAAAGAGGTTCCTATAAGACTATCAGCTGGTTTCTCAAAAGAAACTTTGCAGGCAAGAGTGTATTCAAAGTGATGAAAAGCAAAGAGCTACAACCAAGATTACTCTACCCAGCAAAGCTCTCATTTAGAATGGAAGGGCAGATAAAGTGCTTCCTAGACAAGGTAAAGCGAAAGGAGTTCATCATCCCCAAGCCCTTACTATATGAAATGTTAAAGGGACTTATTTACGAAAAAGAAGATCAAAACTGTGAACATTAAAATGATAACAAACTCACAACTATCAACAACAAAACCTTAAAAATAAAAACAAAGACAAACTAAGCGAACAATCAGAATAGGAACAGAATCATAAGTATGGGGATCATTTGGAGGGGTATGAGCTGCAAGGGGGAAGAGGGATAAATGGGGAAATGGTGCAGGGATTAAGAAGCATAATTGGTAGGCACAAAATATGGGGAAGTTAAGAATAATTTAGAAAGCCCTGGTTGGTATGGCTCAGTGGATTGAGAGCTGACTTGCCAACCAAAGGGTGGGCAGTTTGATTCCCAGCCAGGGGACATGCCTGGATTGTGAGCTGGGTCCCCAATTTGGGGTGCATGGCAGGAAGCCACATATTGATGTTTCTCTCCCGTTCTTTCTCCCTCCTTTCCTCTCTCTCTAAAAATAAATAATTAAATAAATAAATAATTTTTAAAATAATAATTTAGGCCCTGGCTGGTGGCACAGTGGATAAGGCACTGGCCTACAAACCCAAAGGTCACTGGTTCGATTCCCAGTCAGGGCACATAACCAGGTTGCAAGCCAGGTCTCCAGCCAGGTCTGTAGCTGGAGGCAGGTGAAAGACAACCATACATTGATGTCTCTTTCTCCCTCTCTACCTCTCTCCCTTTCCCTCTCTCTAAAAATAATAAATAAAATCTTTTTTTTTTAAATAATCTTTTGCCCTGGCTGGTAGCACAGTGGGTAAGGTGCCGGCCTGCGAACCCAAAGGTTCGATTCCCCAGCCAGGGCACATAACAAGGTTGCAAACCAGGTCTCCAGCCAGGTCTGTGGCTGGAGGCAGGTGAAAAGCAACCATACATTGATGTCTCTCTCCGTCTCTGCCTCTCTCCCTTCCCCTCTTTATAAAAATAATGAAATAAAACCTGGAAAAAAAAAAAAAACTTTTAAAAAAGAATAATTTTTAAAAAATAATAATAATTTAGGAAATGGTGAAGCAAAGTACTTATATTCACTTCCCATGGACAAGAACTAAGGGGGAGCAAAAGTAAAAGAAATTGGGACAACTGTAACAGCATAATCAATAAAATATACTTTTAAAAAAGAAAATATCTACGAAGCACAATAAAGTGACGTGGAATGAAATGAGAAATGCCTCTATTGCACTTGGCCAAGCTCAAAGGCACCTGTCTTGGCTAACAGAAGAGGAGGAAAGGTAATCCAGGAAGGCTGGAAGGGGCTTTGGGCTGGAGGTTCACTGCATCCAGAGGCCCAACAGAAACAACCCCTACAGCAACGTACAGAGGAGTCAGGAGTCTGGGTCAGCCGGGGTAAAAAAAATGCTAAAACCTGCCTAGGCCAACGGGCACAGGATGGTAGGACCATGAAAATCTGTCATTACGCTGATGAAGCCATTATTCTAAGAACAAACAGTTGTTCAGATGTGTGTGTCTCAAATTTCTTCTTCACAGAAAGGGAAGTTATGTGAAGTCTCAATGAAGCAAGAGGGGCAAGTTCTATTTGGGTCAGTTTCTTTAACGCCTGCAAACTTAAAAGATAACAAAATGTGACATTAAGTTTCAGAGATATTAAATGTGAATCAGGTATTAGTTAATGAATGTGACTGACCTTAATTAGTTAAATTCTCCTGAATGAATACCACACTAGTAAGCCTTAAATACCTCTAACCACCCCCAGAATTCTTGGCGCCCCCTCCAGGAGGACTCTGGGCTGACCTCCCGACAGGGGCAGCGGATCACAGGCATCCTTTGTTCTAGGAAATCTCTCGGGAGAATGGCACTCTGTCTGCCTTGCTAAACCCAACAGCCAATTCTCTTCCACCTATCTTAATATCCACATTCATATTCAGGCTACTGTTTTTGGTCAGTAAAGCAGAAAAACTCCATAAAGGTGACTTGCACCCAAAGACACCCATTCAAAGTCACCAGTAAGAATAAAAATGTAAACCCACCTTCAAAGACTTGGGCCCACCTACAAAAACATAGACCCAACTACAGAGATATTGACCTTCTGACAACATTAGCTTTGCAGCTTTAGCCTCCAGATACCAAACCTCAACTAAGATTTATTTCCAATAAATTTTTTCAGAAGCTCATCCTAATCTAGCACAGAATGGACACATACAGGAAAAAATTGAATGCTGTTTGTTGAGTTTAATTTAATTATGGGTCCCTTAGTCAATGAATGCTAACACTTAAGAATTCCTCTAACTATAGATAAGACTTTTATTTAAAAATTTTCCCCTAGCTGATGGCACAGTGGATGAGGAGCCAGCCTGTGAACCCAAAGGTCACTGGTTCGATTCCCCAGCCAGGGCACATACCAGGTTGCAAGCCAAGTCTCCAGCCAGGTCCGTGGCTGGAGGCAGGTGAAAGGCAATCATACGTTGATGTTTCTCTCCCTCTCTGCCTCTCTCCCTTCCCCTCTCTCTAAAAATAATAAATAAAATCTTAAAAAGAAAAAATTTCCCCCCGTGTATAACCTAAACCAGGGGTCAGCAAACTGCTTTTGCAAAAGGCCAAACAGTAAATGTTTTATCTTTCTGTACTATATGCTCTTTGTTACAACAACTCAGCTCTGCTACCACGATATGAAAGCAGCCACAGACAGTATGTAAATGCTGGGCACAACTGTGTGCCAATAAAACTTTATTAACAATGACTGGTGAGGGTGGTCAGTCCTCTGATCTGAGAAAGGGAAGGTAATACACCAGATGCTCTCCTGTCACACAAGTACCGACTGTCAGGCTGAGAATCACCATATTAGGACTCCAAAAGCCACTCAGCCGCTGCACTAACATAAGAAGAGAGCCAGCTACAATCCACCTGGCTCCACATTTGCTTAGGCTGTGTACCCACTTCTGCACCAATCTCTCAAGGCTCATTAGATCTGCGGTCCTCACAGGCTGGTCCAGAGGATCAATGTCAGGAACTGTGTGGTCCCTGACAAAGAGAGCTGCTCTGCAGGCTCATCCATAATACTGCCACCTTTCCAACCAGAAGTGACATCACTTTGGACACAGCCTTCCTGCCACCAACCCCTGAATCCAGAAGCAGCTGCCTCCATGTGGGGCTGGGGTTGTGGCTTCTGTGCAGAGTGAAAGTAGAATGACGAGGGACTTGCAGTCCTCACAAGGATGATCTGTCTCATCTGGCATCTTCACTGGTGCTCCATCCCATCCTTCACAGATGGGACCCCTCTCAGCTACCTTCACAGCTATAAGCAATTTTATTTTCCCTTTCCAAGGCACCATGATTTCTTAACCTGGAATGCCAGCATCCTTCCTGGGTTACGCTAAAGTTGTTCAAAAGAAAGATCTTAAACCAACTACTTAAATTTCCACTCTCTTTGACCTCTCCATTTACTGCAGAATTATTTATTGGGGACCCACCCAAGCCTCACTTTTCTCTCTATGACATGCATGCTGGTGGCACTCCTTGTCCTAATCACCTGGGGCAGGAGATGATTGTTTATTTAGCAAACACTAACACCCAGAACTTTGTCAATATTAACTCATTGATTCCTAACAACATTCTAGGTGGGTACTACAGTTGTCCCCTTTTTATAGATAAGGGAAGTGAGGTGGAGGTGACAGCTACAAAGTCACACGTGTAATCAACAGTTCTGCTCAGAACATCTCTCCAAAGACAGTCCTAACCCCTGGAGCCCATGAACATACTATGTACATGGCAAGGGAGAAATAAGATTGCAGACAAATTAAAATTGCTAACCAACTGACCTTCAAACAAGGTTATCCTAGATTATCAGGAGGATCCTAGTGTAATAACAAGAGGCTTTTAAATGTGGGAGAGGGAGGGCTTGGGTAAAAATGGCTGAATGTTCAGCTTCCATATTCAATTGAGAAGGATAAGGTTTAACTGCTCTTTTCATTTGAAGGTTGTGCCTGCCAGCATAAGCACCAAGGCTCTTGACTTCACCATAAACTGACTTTCAGCCAGACCATGGAGCTGCTCAGCCTGTACTGGAATCCACAGAACGCTGCCTAAACCGCAGACAGTTTGCATTGTCACATGAGTGGCATGGAGGTGCGGGAGCACTACAATAGCTTCTTTGATGAGCTGTTCACAGAACTGCAGAAGTACAGGGAGATGGAAGAGGTGAATCTATGCAACAACTCGGGGGACCACCTTGTGGGCAACGTCTATGCCAAGTTTTGGCATGAAGAAGACGCAGAGCAGGCAGCGACTAAACTCAGTAACCCAAGGCTGTCTTCCATCACTGACTTCCAGCAGTAATGCTGTTGGCAGTATAAGATGGAAGAATGTACCAACCATGTTGCTTGCTTCTGCAACATCATGTACCTGCAAACTGTCTCCCAAAACCTCCAGCAGCAGCTCTATGGGTGAAGACCCTGGCATAGGTCCCATATCCATCTGGTCCCCGAGAAAAAAAACCAATGACATTCCCTAAAACACCGGCATGGCCACTTCTGAGATCCTGATCCTTTTGCCCTCCTCCTCTGACAGGCACAGATGCTCCTGGCCAGGACCCCTCCTTAAAGCTCCTGTAACATCCCAGGGCCATCTTTCCCATCCTCTGGGGCCTACTTCCCCTCCTCTAATAAATTCTGCATTCAAAGTTTTAAAAATAAATGTTGGAGAGTTGCGGTCCAAGCGACCTGATGACAGAAAGGCTCCACCGCCCACTGCTGGCTTTGAGGTTGGAAGATGAAGAAACCATGGGGTGCGGCCCTGGCTGGGCAGCTCAGTTGGCTGGAGAGTTGTCACCTGCACCAAAGCTGGCAGGCTCTATCCCAGGTCAGGGCACAAACCTAGGTTGCAGCTTCAGTCCCTCAGCAGGGTGCAAGTGGGAGGCAACCGACCAATGTTCCTCTCTCTCCCTTCCTCTCTCTCTAAAATCAGTTCTTTTTAAATTTATCCTTGGAGTCATCCTATGGACGCACCTGGATATTTGCCCAGTGAGACCCAGTTAGGACTTCTAACCCAGGTGTTTTTTAAAGCCTCTGCACTTTCGATAATTAGTTACAGCAGCAGTAGGAAACTAAAATGCATTTTTTTATACTGGGAGTGGGGTGCTGCTATAACAGGACAGGCCTTTGAAAACAGGTTTGGTCAGAGGCTGAAAGAATTTGAGAAGCATGATAAGAGCACAAATTGCCTTGAACAGGCTGTTAGGAGAAATACGGATGTTAACAGCTCTGCTAGTGAGGGCTCAGAAGGAAGGAGGGAACATGGAAGAGAAAACCTGTATCATCTTAGAGAATAATACCTCAATGGGCAGGAATGAACAGACTACAGGTAGAAATATAGGTGAGAAGGGCACTGACAGTGAAGTATCATGGGAAATGAGGAACATGTTACTGAAGACAGAAAGGGATATATTATCAGAAAGATGGTCTTCATGAGACAGATCCTGGAGGTGCAAATGTAGCTCATATCACCCTACCCTCAAGGGACTATAGCCCGGAGAAGTGAGGGATGAGAAGTGTCAAGCCTACAGGACTCTGGTAACGGATCTGGATCTACTAAGGCACACTGTCACTTTCTCATTACCCTGCTGTGTTTTCTTCAAAACAGCGATCAGGTGTGAAATGATACCACTTATTTCCTTGTTTACGTCTTCCCCTCCTCTGGAGCTTAAAGCTCATGGAACAGAGGCGGGCTAGCTTGTCAGTGCTGTAGAAGAGCGATTTTCAATCACTGTGCCACAAGAATTTTAAAAACATGCTATACCTGACTATTTAGTCAAGGGCACTACCTCTTTTCCTTTAGATTGTCCAAAAAAAAAAAAAAAGAAAAATTAAATTAAAAAGACAACAGACAGCACAATAATAGACGTCCTGTGTAAATGAATCCAAATGATACCTTTTTTTTTTTTTTTTCCCTCAGAGCAGCAAAATAATACATCTTTTGGTGTGCTGCAGAATTTTAGTAATTATGTGTGCCGTAAGATGACAGAGGTTGAAAATCTCTGCTGCAGAATGGGTCCTGGAACAGTACCCGGGTACACAGTGGGGGCTTCGTTTACATTTGCTGAACAATGAACAACATCTCTTTAGACTGCTCAGACGAACTGAAGGAGTGACCGAGTAGGGGTATCGGCAAGTTCATTTAGGGCTCTTTTTCTCTTTAAATTTTATTTATTTATTTATGTTTAGAGCAGGGAGAAGGGAGGGAGGAAGAGAGGGCAAGACACATCCATGTGCAATGTGTGAGAGAAACATCAATCAGTTGTCTCTTGCAGGCCCTCCAGTTGGGGGACCTGGCCCACAACTGAGGCAGGTGCCCTGACAGGGAATTGAACCACTGGACCTTTCCGTTTGCTATGACGGGAAAACCCACATAGTCACACCAGTTAGGGCAGGGATCTCTTGTCTCTGGGCAACCTCCTTTTCCTTCTAGGACTTGTCAGGCCATATCTGGCGACCCACATCTGTCAGCCTAATTAGGAAAGAGGCAGAGTCACCAAGGAGAGTCCCTGCACCTGGACAAGACAGGTCAACTTCTACCATCGTCTCCCCAGCTCTAACATGCAAACTGTCCTAACTCCCTCTCAAGGAATCTTGTGAATCAAGTAAAATCCTTCTTATCAGCCTAGCAAATCTCCTCCCCTTTCTAGCTTTACCTGCCCTACAGGCTTTAAGCAGCCAGGTACTTTGTTTTTTGAAAGAACATGCCAAGAGTGAAACAGAAACTCTGACCCCTTGCTATCACTTTCACTTTAAAAAAAAAAACCTAACACCTGCCACTCCCACACACTTCCACCTCACCCGACCCCCATAACCAAGAGAGCATTAAAAAACAATTCAAAGGCCCTGGCTGGTAGCACAGCGTATAAGGCTCCGGCCTGTGACCCCAAAGGTCGATTGTTCGATTCCCAGCCGGGGCACATAACCAGGTTGCAAGCCAGGTCTCTCCAGTCAGGTCTGTAGCTGGAGGCAGATGAAAGGCAACCACACATGGATGTTTCTCTCCCTCTCTGCCTCTCTCTCTTCCCCTCTTTCTAAAAATAATAAAATAAAATCTTAAAAAAAAAAAAAAGATTAAAACAAAACAAAACAATTCAAGCCCTTGCTGGTGGCACAGAGGTGCCGGCCTGCAAACCCAAAAGTCACTGGTTCTATTCCCAGTCAGGGCGCATAACCAGGTTACAAACCAGGTCTCCAGCCTGGTCTGTAGCTGGAGGCAGGTGAAAGGCAACCACACATTGATGTCTCTCTCCCTCTCTGCCTCTTTCCCTTCCTCTCTCTCTGAAAATAATAAATAAAATATTTTTTAAAAATAAAATAAAAAAGGAACACAACTTAAAAACAGTGTCTGTGGAGTGGAAAGAAATAGCAAGACAAAATGAGGGAAAAGGCAGGATCCCTTAAAAGTTAAACTTTTGAATTTCCAACAGGGATTACTGAAAAGGTAGCTATTCATAGATCTCCTTTACTCCAAGTTCCTCATAACCTCACAGTCAGGCACAGGGGTAGCCTGTATGACCACTGACTCCGAGCCCTAAGCATGTGTACACAGGAAACCAGCAACATGAAGAAGGGGCCTGGCTGACCCCGCAGTGGTAAGAGCCTGACTGAGCTCACACTTCAGAGTTGCAGGAACAAGGAGGTGGCAGCTTAGGCAGACAGGAAATGATTTGCAGCCCCAG
Source organism: Noctilio leporinus (assembly GCA_004026585.1). NCBI lineage: Eukaryota > Metazoa > Chordata > Mammalia > Chiroptera > Noctilionidae > Noctilio > Noctilio leporinus. The sequence continues at coordinate 29,259 of PVIW01010267.1, forward strand.
AGAGCCCAACAGAGCAACGGGGACATCTCCTTAATTGTATTACAAAATCCTCTGGTGAGCAAGATTCGGGTTGCATCATGCCCTTATCACTGAAGAAAGTGGCTTATCACTGCTACTTCATACCATAGATTCTGGAGATGCCAATTAAGGTCATAAACTCCATATCTCGTGGTAAAGAGCAGATTCTCATGGTGGCCACTACAGGGCTCTTGGTTTGGTCTGGGTCCCCAATGCCATTCCTGCATCATCCTCTTATAAACCAAGGATAGCAGTGAAGTCCAGCCAGGCAAGAAAAGCAGCAAAAGGGCCATCCTCGTCCAAAACAGGCAGATAAGTCATATTAATTTGATTTGATTTGATCTGACCTCTAGAGAGTTCATTCCATGGCTACCAAATGCCTAGTGCTAGAGAGTAAGAAATGATCTCACAGAAATCTCACTTTGCAGCCTGGGGCTGGAAGAAAGAGCAGAGAAGTGTATCTGGAAGATGCTGTTTTTACAGCATGATTTTAATAAATTAGTCAAGACATTAACTGCCATAACAAACAGGACAGCAATATTAAAAAAAAAAAAGGAAGGATGGAAGAGAAGTCGATGTATTCCAATGGATGTCACTAATTCCAGTTTGAATACAGAATTAGTTAAATTCTTGTTTATTTAGCAGACTGGTGCATCCAAAGTTGGCAGTTTTAAAATTCTAGACAGGACCTTTGGGTATCTACATTATTCATAAAGTGCTGACATTAAAAAAGTCAGACCTTAAAGTTTTAGGTTTCTAAAATAATGTTCATTGGAAACATGCTATACTATTTAGTTTTTTTTTTTTTACTTACTGTATTTTATTCTTTTTCATGGGGAAGTAAATATATTCTACTGTAACACTATAATTGCCATTGTAATTTTACAGATAAACTGAAAGCTTGAATCAAGATCTTCTAAGCTGTACTTCTGAAAAACCACAACTACCCACACCAAAAATAACTTATCACCTATTATAAAAATGCTACTACAGAAAATCACTTCAAGCTCCACAACATATGAGCAGAGCTCAAGCAGATCCTAAGGAAGCTGGAAAATGCAGATATGCTCGGAACTAAATGGGACTCGGGTTCTCTTTTCTGCTTTCCTGGTTAAACCTTGCAAAAAGAAGGCTCTGTGCCTCAGTTTCCTGTTTTGTGGAAAAGGGGGTAATTATACGAACTTTGCTCACCTCTCAAGGTTGTTGTGGGTATCAAATGAGAAACTTGTGATAGTACTTAAAGGAGCCTGGTTAGCACTAGTGCAGACCCCTGACGCTCTGCAGCCAGACACCGCCATAGCCGCCGCACGTGGGTACAGGGACACAGTTCCTCTCTTTGGAGCCAGAGGTACTTTTAAAACATCAACTGGATTGGGTTGTCACTAAACGCACCAAGTGCTGAACAGTACAAGTTTCCCAACCAGCCAAGAAGAACAGGCAGGAACAGAGCAAAGTGAAGCGTGACTGTGCACTGTGACTGGGGGCCTGGTCCCTGAGATGGGGTCACCTGCCGTGGAAGGGAGGGACCCTGTGCATAACCGGGAAGCCTGCCCTGTAGGACCCCAGCCCTGGGGACGCCACTCTCAGGCAGGAAGCCCCTCGCCCCCGGTTCCCGCAGAGCTCCAGGACAGTGAGGATCCGGCGGCGCCAGCCCTCACCTGCGGTGTCCCAAATGGAGATGTTGTAGGAACGCCACTGCTTCAGGTAGAAGGCGCCGCCCACCGTGCTGACCGTGTCCGCGAAACGCCGCTCCATGTACCTCTGCAGCAGCGACGTCTTCCCCACGTTCATGTCCCCCAAAAGCACGATCTTCCCGTCCGGCTTCCTCATCTTCGAACTGAACTCCCCCCTCCTGACCCCCACGCCCGCCCGGCCGTGCGCTCCGGGCGCAGCC
>PVIW01010267.1:31270-45579 GCA_004026585.1 Noctilio leporinus
TTCCCGCCCGACCTCCCACCCTTCCCCACGCCCCTCCGGGCCACCCCCGACACTGCCCTCGCACTTCCCAAGTCCCCCTCGCCCCCTTCCCACCCGTTCTGACCCAAGGAGGAGCTCCTGGGAGACCCCGGGCACTAGTGACCCCAGAGCCCTGAGGTCCCCTGCTAGTGACAAGGTCCTTTGCCAACCCAGGCCTCCTAACTCTTTCCCAGCTGTGTTGATTTCCTTATCTGCGTGTGTGCAAGCGCGGCCACTGGTCAAGGTCATTTTAAAAGTTTACCTTAAATGAGTCTCGGTGAAAACCCATCCTAAGACTGACTGTTAATGACTAGAAAGCTGGGGAAGAGAGGAGACTGCTGGAGGATCGGTTTCTAGTGTCGGGTTTTTGTTTGTTTGTTTAACTTTCACAAAAAATCGTTTGTGCTGTGTTATATTTGAAAAAATGAACAGCCTTTGCCATTTAAAACTTCGGAGTGAAAGTCTGACTTTGGCAGTTGCAGTGACTGTTAGCAAAACCTTTCCTCCCTTTTTTAATAGAGTAAACCTTGAAAGGCTTCTAAAATATTCCGCATATGGGATTTGATATTTACTTTGGAGAAAGCTGAGGTAGAACTCGGAACTCCAGTTTGAACACCCGTAGGCAACGCGCTGCCGCCACTGCGTCCTCCCGGTTTTCTGTAGAAAGAAAGGGAATGGAATTCATAGGCCACTGTGGGACTCAGATGCGGCAGAGGCCTGAAGACATCTTAACCACTGCGTACATCTCCTGTATGGAATGCTACTGTTAGACTGACCTTTTCTAGCTATTGGTTTCTCTGCTCAGAGACCTGCCACACTATTTCCTAACCCACAAGCTGGAACTCTGCCCACCATTATTTGCCCCCCTCCCACATACCTGCCACCCGTTTTACAATACCTTTTCCACCCCCTTCCCTTTATGGCCCTGTTCTGCTTCATTTTCTTACCACTGAAATTGTATTGTTTATTCCCATGCTTAACTGTGCAGCCTTCCTCTCCTGAACCTAAGCTCCATGAAGAAAACACTTTCCCTTTTGCTCACCACCATGCCTGGTGAAGAGTGTCTAGCACGTAATAGTTGCTCAAGGAAGCTTTGAGTCAGGAAATAATTGATGAATTCACTATCTTGGTGAGCAAAAGCGATGTCTTGCAAACCCATCACAAGCCCTCATGCTCCGCACCCTCACTCACTGAACTCGCCTTACTCGCCAGTTCTGTGTCCCTACCCGTCAGCCTTGGAATTCCACCTGTCAGCCCAGGCTCCCTTCCTCCAAGCCCTCCCCCTCTGGCAAGCCCTTTCTGGTTCCCTTCTCTGCCTGTCCACCACCCTCTCAGCCTCTTCATGCGGTTTTACCTGTGAGAATTTCTAACTGGCTTGTTTTAGTCACCACTATCTTACTGTTATCCCCTGTTGTAAGTTAACAATTCCCTCGGGACAGGGAGTATGTTTTAAGCTAAGTCTGTGTCCCATCCGGCTCACTATACCTTCCTCAACATACTCCATCATTCAATAAATATGGGAATATAAGTAGGAGTGGAGTCTTTGTGTTTTGTTCTCTTGTGTTTCCCAGGTGCCTAGAAATTGAACATAACCAATGCATATTTGAATATATTTGTTGATTAACTGAATGTTGTCTCCACTTGAAAAACTGCTGCTGCATTTAGAGCAGGGTTTGGGGAAGGGAGAGACTGTCCAGCACCTTAGTCCAGTGCCTGGTATGTAGAATTCATGCAGCAAGTTTGTTTTAAAACATTTTCTTTTCATTGTACAGCACTTTTTTAAAAAATTTTATTCGTTATTTTTAGAGAGAGGGGAAGGGAGGGAAGCATCAATATATGGTTGCCTTTCACTTGCCTCCAGCTAGGGACCTGGCTGGAGACCTGGCTTGCAACCTGGGTATGCACCCTGATTGGGAATCGAACCAACATGCTTGGGTTCACAGGCCACTGCTCAATCCACTGAGCCACACCAGCCAGGGTCTGTACAACACTTTCTGAAAAAACTAAAATAATAAAAAAAAAAAAAAATTAAGGTTTTATTAATTATTTTTAGAGAGGGGGGCAGGGAGGGAGGAAAAAAGGGAGAGAAACATCAATGTATGGTTGCTTTTCAGCTGCCTCCAGCTACAGACCTGGCTGGAGACCTGGCTTGTAACCTGGTTATGTTCACTGATTGGGAATTGAACCAGTGACCTTTGGGTTCGAAAGCCAGCCGGAGCCTATCCACTATGTCACCAGCCAGGGCTTTGAAAAAAATTAATTTAACCAGGAGAATGTCTCCAAATCAAATTTCCACCTCTCCTAAAAACATTTCTTAAAGATTGTCAGTGGCCTTATTCATATTCAGGAAGAAGTATTAAAGAAGGAGGTAGGCTTAGGGTTAAGAGTCTGTTTAAACTAGCTACTTACATGCCAAATTTGATGTTTATTTTGCCTGGATTTAAACCACTGGCCTAACAGGGTAATCCTTTTTCCAGTTGTTAGATGAAATGCACCTAAAGCCAAGAAAATTGTGTAGCTTATTTTCTTTTAAAGATGCAAAATTATCAATTCGGGATCTGTCTACAGTTAAAATAAAAGAAATAAGAAAGTACGGTTTCTTCTCACAGATTTTGCCAAGTAACCTGGGCACATTTCTAGGTACTTTATTGTACAACAATTCTATCTTTTAAATTATTTTCCTTAAAACAACAACAACAATAACAACCCCACCTGTATCATGTATTTGTTTAGCAGATAGGAATTGAAGCACTTAGCCCTGATATGGGGATAGAGCAGTACGAAAAACAGCCAGTAGCACCAGCTGGAGTGGTTCAGTGGACTCAGTGCTGCCCTGGGAACTGAAGGGATGCAGTTCAATTCCTGATCAGAGCATATACCTGGGCTGTGGACAAGGTCCCCAGATAGAGGTGTGTCAAAAGGTCAGCAGTCAACCAGTGTTTATACCCTTCTTTTTCTCCCTTCCCCTTCTTCCCCCTCTCTAAGAATAAATAAATGTAATCTTTAAAAAAGAAAGAAAGAAAGATGGCAATAAAGCCAACAAGCAAATAGACAATGTCCTAAATAATTAAGGTTAAATGGATGAAAATAACAGAGCAGGGAAGTGGATAGAGAATGAGGCCTGAGAATGAATGCAGGGGGTTCAATTTTAAACAATATATATATTGTTTAAATAAGGAAGTTCCATTAGCAACAGAATGAAGTGAGCAGTTAAACATGCAGTTAGTTGTCTGGAGGAAGGATTTATGTCCAGAGAATAATAAGTACCAAGGCCCTTGGAGAAAGCCTGCCTGGGGGGTTGTATGGGCCACTGGGAAGTACCAGCACCAAGCAGGAGAGGAAGGGTGAGCTGGAGAGCAGTTTAGTGAGGAACGGTGTGGGTGGGGCAGGATGGGTCATTAGGATCTATGTGTTGTTGTTAGGTCTGTGGCTTGTCCTCTGAATGGGAGGGATAAAAGAATGCTCAAGGATTTTGAGCAGAGACATGACTTGTCCTAAATGACTGTCACCTACTTAGGGTGGTGAGGTGACCAAAGTGGATGCAGGGACGTCAGAGAGACAATGGTGGCTTGGGTCAATGTTCAGAGTTGTTTACATTCTGAATATATATATTTTAAGGTGGAACCTCCAGGATTTGGTGTGGATTGGATGTAGAATAATAAAAGAGAGAAGAAAGGGAGAGGGAAATGAAGGAGAGGGAAGGATGGAAAGAAAGAGGAGCCAAGGACCAGCATCTGGAAAGACGGGTACCATATACATCTTCATCAACTAGAGTGACAGCAGCCCATCTCCAGAGCAGGGCCTCCCAACCTCCGCACAACTGACCTTTTGGACCCAATACTGTTGGTGATGCTGGCTGTCCTGTGGATGTTTACAAGTACCCCTGTCCTCTACCTACAAATAGCAGGAGTAATATCTCCACCCCATTGTGACAATCAATACATGTCTCCAGACATTGCCAAATGTTCCCTGAAGGCCAAAATTGCCTTCAATTGAGAAACACTGCTCCTTCAGAAGTATACTATACAATTAAATATTTGTCATTACATTTTTTTAAAAAATTCTATCTATTATTTTTAAAGAAAGGGGAAGGGAGAGAGGCAGAGAGGGAGAGAGACATCATTGTATGGTTGCCTTTCACCTGCCTCCAGCTATGGACCTGGCTGGAGACTGGGCTTACAACCTGGTTATGTTGCCTTGGCTGGGAATCAAACCAGTGACCTTTGGGTTTGCAGGCTGGCGCCTTATCCACTGAGCCACCGGCCAGGTCTATCATTACATTTTTTAAAGTAAAAGTGAACATCACTCAGTAGTCATTTTGAAGCATATCTTATGAGATGGGAATAATATATGTATCATATGTAAATACATTTCAAACATACATAAATACAAAATATGCACATTATGAACACTTGTAAATTATGCTATACTCGTATGACATGTAAAAACATACATATATATATATATACATATATATATATTTGTTCATGTAAATATGTCAACTTTTTTTATGGTGATTTTTCTTTTGACCATACAAATATTTTTTATTGGTATCTGACAAAATCTACCAATTTTTCTCCTTAGTTTTTGGCCATTTCAATATCCATCTTGGTCCTCTCCCTCAGTTTCCTATTGAAGGCCTGGAGTCAGCTGAGTGAAAGGAAGGAGCAGAAGATCTGGATTCCAAATCCAGATTGGCCACTTTTTAACCAACTCTAGACAAAATTTCCTAATTGTCCTGCACTCCAATTTATCAAACGCAAACTCTCACTGCTGTGGGTGTGTGACCCTTCACACAGGGAGTTTGCAATAATGTCAGTTCCCTTATTGCCTCTCAGTGGAGCCTCTAGCTCTTTCCCCACCTCCCATGCCCATCCGGCTAGCATCCTCTCTGCCAGCAGCAACCCACGTCACACACATGCTCCATAGGATGAATCAGGCCCTTGGGAATGACCAATTTACCCCAGATTGAGCAGGAAATAGTGGGTACTTACTGAATCTGTTTCACTTTTCAATTTCAGACACCCCACCCCCTGGCCAGAGTTTCTGTTCTTCTTCCCAGTAGAATTCCCTTCATCCTCTTCCTTTCCACAGTGGAGTTAATGAGCTGAGGTCTGGTTTCCCTGCTGGAAGGCTTGCACTGCAACATTTCAGGACTGGAAAATCTGTGCCTCTGGACCCTTTGCAGGACTGCTGAGTGAACCAAATTTACAGAAAGACTATCAGGCATAAACACCTCACACACATAGATTGGGAGCTGGAAGGTGGACCTAGTTGAGAACATTTGAAAACACTTTTCCTTGCTTCAAAGATATCCAAAGAGATAATGACTTAACTGCAGTACTGAGACAGAATAGTAAGAAGCTAGGAAAACTCCCTGGCAAGTGAAATAGGGAAACTGACAGCTGAACACAGCAGCCAAGCAATTTACAGCCAATTGCGTGCGGATGGTCACCAGGGTCCAAGTTCCCGAGTGCCTGGCAGGGGGCAACACTGGGAAAACTGAACCTCACCCCAGGGTATCCTTTTCTCCCTTGGCCTTTCCTTCCTGGAGATAACATCCAGGCCTCAGTGTTTCAGCTCCAAATTCAGACAAGCAGCAAAGCCATGTGGGCAATGCCAGAATCAACTGCAAAGATTAAAGACCCTCTGCCCTGTTACGTTACTAACAATCAGTGGAGACCATGACCCCCTAAAAGAGCACCCCTGAAAAACGGATGAATATTCGACTGAAACCCTCCCCTGAGATCCCCGCTAAGATTCCCGCCTGAGAGAGAGATAAAAGCCTCAAGACAAAGGCCCCAGCAGGGGTTCTCCCTTCGGGGAGCCACAGCACCATTCCCTTCCCCTCCCCTCTCCCTTTTTCCTTCACAAGCACATGGCTCCTAAACTCTACAGCAAAGGGCAGGAGGCAGCTCATCCTGGGCTGATCCCCAAACCCCCTTTCTCTGACTTCTTAGTGAGCTAAGGCAGCCCTGCTTTCCTGCTTTTAGAGCCTGTCTTTTTACACCATCAGTCCATCTTCTGCATTGTACTTTGCCCTCTGCACCATTTGCTGTTACTAAACCTCAACTTAACACGTTTCACATAAATCTCAGGAATATTCCTCCCTATGAATCAATCAATCACATGGCTGGTCCAGGATCAGTGCTACATCACCTTCCTTCGTGGTTTTCTCTGAGTTATTTTATTCTGTCTGTCCCTAGTTCAGCTAAACCCCAAACTGTAGGTCATCTATTTTGTCCTAACACTGGTTTGAGCATCTCTGAAACCAAAAAAGCTGATGTTTGTGCTTCCTGTCATCTACCAGACCAAAAAGCAGAGACAGGGATTGAATCTTTATACGTGCTTTATTCAGATGGTCTGCAATCTGAGAAGACAGTGTGTTTGTACCCTAACAGAGCATCTTAAATTCCATTATTAATGGGCCCTTTCTATAAGGAAAAGAAAAGTGTAGGTAAGGGGTTTAGAATTTGGGGAAAAGTTAATGAGATAAAAGCTGCAGCATTCTTTCAACTGTATTCTGAGAGGTGGTCATCTCACCCTGGAGCACAATGGCTCAGATACCATCTTGATTGTTTGCAGTTGTCCTGAGGCACAAAGGCAGGACTGCTTATGGTTACCTGAAGCCAAGGTGGGTCATTCTTCCAGTTCCTGAAACAAGAGCTTTTTATGTACATTGATTACTATGCTTATTAGCTATTACCTGAAACCAAAAATTTTCCAATATTTGAATCCCCCATCATCTCTAGTCACACTTCTCTGGTTAATGATGGATGCTGGTGTTTAAGTTTCTTTCCCCAATTTTCTTGGGGACAATGATACTGACTGAAACCTGAAAAGTCAGTGTTCATGTTGCCTGTCATCTACCAGACCCAATAAGCAGAGTCAGGGATTGAATCTTTATGGGCACTTTATTCAGACGGTCGGCGATCTGAGAAGACAGAGGGTTTGCACTCTAACAGACTGTCTTACATTCTATTATAAATGGCCCTTTTTGGGAACCAAGCATATGGGAAAACATATTCACCAATGACACCTCAGACAAAAGTTTGATCTCCAAAGTAAATAAAGAGCTAATATGACTCAACACCAGGGAGACAACCCAATTAAAAAATGGGCAAAGGATCTGAACAGACACTTCTTCAAGGAAGACATACAAAGGGCCCACAGACACATGAAAGAATGCTCAACATCACTAGCTATCAGAGAGCTGCAAGTTAAAACTACAGTGAGATACCACCTCACACCTGTCAGAATGGCCATCATCAACAAATCAACAAATAACAAGTGCTGGTAAGAATGTGGAGAAAAGGGAACCCTGGTGTGTTGCTGGTGGGAATATAGACTGGTGTAGCCACAATGGAAGACAGTATGTAATTTCCTCAAAAAAACTGAGAATAGAACTGCCTTATAACTCAGTGATTCCACTGTTAGGATCATACCCAAAGAATCCTGAAACACCAGTTCAGAAGAACCTTTGCAACCCTATGTTCATAGCAGTGCTATTTATGATAGCCAACTGCTGGAAACAACCTAAGTGTCCTTCCGTGGATGGATGGATCAAAAAACTTTGGTACATTTACACAATGGAGTTCTATGCAGCAGAAGAAAAGAGAGAACTCCTACCATTTGCAATAGCATGGATGGAACTGGAGAGTATCATGCTTAGTGAGATAAGCCAGGCAGCAAAAATTAAGTACCGCATGTTTTCACTTAATACTGGAGACTAATGAACACACAAACAAGCAAACAAAACAGAACCAGAGACATGAATACAGGGAACACACTTTCAGTGTGTAGAGGAGAGGGGGTGGGGGTAGGGGAGAAGGAGGCAAGGAAGGGGAACAGTTTAGTCAAGGAATTAGCCTCCATGACCCATGGACACAAAGAACAGGTGGGATTGACTGTGGGGCGGGGGGTGAGGGGGATAGGGAGGGTGGGGAAGGGGAAAGCAGAGGGGGAAAAATCCAATGAAAGTAATATAACAAATATTTTTATATTTACAAATATTTACAAATATGCAAAATAAATAAATAACATAACATAACATAAATGGCCCTTTTTACCCTTTTTACAAGAAGAAAGGTGTAGGTAAGGGGTTTGGAATTCAGGGAAAAAGTTAATGAGATAAAATCTGCAGCATTTTTTCAGCTGTGTCCTGGGCAGGGAGAGGTCATCTCACCCAGGAGCACAATGGCTCAGATACCATCTTGATGGCTTGCAGTCCTGAGGCACAAAGGTGGAACTGCTTATCCTTACTTGGAGCCAAGGTGGATTAGTCCTCCAGTTCTGGGGGGTCAAAAAAAAGGGCTTTTTACATACATTGATTACTAAGTTTCTAAGCTGTTTTCTGAAACTAAAATTTTCCAATATTTGAGTCCCCCATCATGACCACTTCTTTCCAGTTTATTACTTTGCTCAGGCTGCTGTAAAAAGTATCATGGACTAGGTAGTTGAACAAACAAAATTATTTCTTAGCAGTTCTGAAGGTTGGAAAGCCAAGAACAAGGCAGGCCTGGCTCTGTGAGGTATTGCCAAGTGCTGCTCTTCAGCGGGAGACCCCATGGCCAGTTCCCCATCTAGGCATCAGCATTCCTCATTTGGGTAGAAATCTAGATGCAGAGACATGACATCTTTTTTTGTATAATAGATCTATGTAACTGGTCTATGCCTTGCCTCCTGACTTATTGTCAAATCTGGAACCTTGTCACAGAGGATAAGTACCCCTGGAAAGGACTTTGACCAGGCAGGCTCCCAGGGGCAAAGAAAGAAGGTATCAGCACTGCTGCAGGGTGCCTGTCAGTCAGGTCTCAGCCACTGCTTGGGTGTGGGTGTGGGAGTGGGTGTTCCTGAACTCAACAGCCACCTTGGCCTCCCACCTCCCTTTGGTCTTGTTACAGAGTGGGAGAAAGCCAAAATCCCCTACTCTGCATTTTGGGGTGGGACACTGAAGTAAGCCATTTTTCCTAAGAGAGGTACTTTCCTTATCTATGGCTAGTGACTAGTGTCTTGGTTATGCAAGTGACTGAATAAGCCCCTTACTCCGAGAAAAGGAGAGGGGTTTTTGACCAAAGAAGGGTGATGAAAGAATTTACAGAGCTACAAGAGATTTCACAGATGGCCACAACTGGTCACACAATGCATCACAGGCTGCCATTGCAGTTTAAAATAGGGCAGCAAACTCTCTCTCTCTCTCTCTCTCTCTCTCTCTCTATCTATCTATCTCTATCTCTCTCCCTCTCTGTCTCTGTCTCTGTCTCTGTCTCTCCTCCCCTCTCTCCCTCCCTCCCTCCTTCCCTTGCCCAGGCTGACTTGCAAATAGGCATTTTCTCTCGCGCTCCTGGATGACCAGAAGTCAGACACATGGCCTAAGAACTCACCTGGTTTGAGAAGAGGGGAGCAAAAGGGGTAAAGGGAGACATGCAGCTTGTGCAAGGATAGGGAATTACTTGTGGTGTAAGAACCGGGGAGTGCAGAGTGTGCCTAAGTACTCCCCTAATTGGGTATAGCAGCTGCCAGGAACTTGGAATTTATAACTGGAACACTACGTTGTGAACTGTTGTTGTGTATCTGAAAAATTGTACCAGGTGCTAGTCTGTTTTAAAGCTAGCCTAATTGGGCAGGACTGTGTATATTGGGTGTTTTTAAAGGGAGTAGGGTTTAATGGCATAATTGCACCTTTAATATAAATCTGTACACCCCTCAGATAAACAAAACACCTTTCCTTTTCACCAAATTCTGTTATTAAGAGTCATTCCTGGTGGCAGGCAAAACAGGTCCATTAAAACTGAGGATCTCCCCAAAGGGTCCTGTTACAGTCTAACCCACTGCTGGAGAAGCCCCTTTTCCTTCTGAACCCATGGTTTTACCTGGGTGCTCCTAAGCATAGGACCCCTCTTCTGCTTTCCTTTAAGACTTGGGGTCCTTAGCATCTGATCATTCCCTGAAGTTCTTTTTAGGTCTTAAGAACCTACCCTGGCTGGTGTGGCTCAGTGGATTGAGTGCTGACCTGCAAACCTAAGGGTTGCTGGTTTGATTCCCAGTCAGGGCACGTTGCCTGGGTTTTTGGCTGGGTTCTGGTTGGGGGTGTACACGAGAGGCAGCTGATTGATGTCTCTCTCACATATCAATGTTTTCTTCCCTTTCTTCCTCCCTTTGCCCTCTCCAAAACTTAATTAATTAATTTTTAAAAAGAACCTGGCTATAGGGATGGTTTTTCTCAGGCAGGCCAGCTGGCCTCAGCTAGCCTGAGGAACATTTTAACATCTCTACTTCCTCTTGCAAAACAATGGGAACTTCCCCATGCAGAGAGAACAAGGAACTTGAATCACTTTCAGTATTTTAGTAATTGAGCAGATTCTGAATGTTTTTAGAAGATTGTACAAGGCAGTGTTTTCTAAGTTGTGCTAATTTGTCTATTGTTACCTCTTTCATCTCTGATTTTCAGCACTGCAGATGGAAAATTGAATCACAGCTGACTTAGGAAAGGAATAGAGGGTTTGTTTAATAATTAAAAAAAAAAACAAAACAAAAAAAACTCCATGAACATGGACAACAGGTGGGATTGACTTTGTGGGGAATGGGTGGGTGGGGAGGGGGACAGAGGGGAGCAAAAAGGGGATGGATGTAATACAACAACAATAAAATTTAAAAAAAAATTTTTTTTAACTGTGAAAACATGACTTTTCCTGGTTTTTCATGGATATGCCCACTTAAAAATATGTCATTTCTCGTATTGTACATTTCTTTTTCTCATGTTCCTCAGTAATTCTTGGTTCAACTTTTCAGGGATGACCTGCAGTGTTAAGAACAGAGGCACCTCTCTTCCTCTGGGTGACTCATTTCTCCATCACTCTCTCCAGGATGCCCATAAACATTTGTTGCACCACTTCCTCTTGGAAGCCTGCTCCCCAAACCCATGCACCCTGAAACTGCTCTCACCCACATCACCTATGATCAGTCTAAATCATTCCAGTTGTCCAACCCATTCGTGGCCTTTGGCCTTCTTTTCCACTTCCTTCTTGAAAATCTGTAATCGTGGCCTTTCCCCATTCCTGACCAGAGGTCCCTTTGCTTTCCCAAAGCTTGACCCTTGATCACATGAGTTTGTTTTTAAATAAATATGTGTAAAGTATCCAATAAATCTTTATTTGTGCATTGAAACTTCTGTTACATATCACTTTGTCTAGATTTCCTTGGAATAGAATGTTGGCCACACTGGAATCAACTTAAATCCTGCCAAGAGTGGACTTGTAAAAACACCTTCTTAAAGACCATAGAACTCCTGAAAAGCACATCAGAAACAATGAATGTGGTGCTGCTACAAAAAGAGTGTGAAGATCATCTCAGAATTTTAAAACTGGGCTGTAACTCAAGAGTTTAAGCAATCATTTAGTCTACTCTCAAGGTTTCAGTCTTAGGAAATTTCTCCAAATTGCATTACATTATGAACCCTTAAAGGGAAGAAGCCATAAGAACATCCCACTTGTGGGCAAAGGTGGGGCAGCAGACAGCCAGTTTCCCAGTACAACTGTTGCCAACCCAGAATGTCCCCCACCCCCTGAAATTTGCGCTGTTGGGAGGATACACTTCCTCTGCTAATTTAGATTCAGTGGTTGGGGACCTAAATGTTAAAAATAGACAAATTAACAGGAGAAAAGAAATCAAGTTTTGTTACATTGGATGTGAAAGCCACCCCCCTCCCACAGCTGGATATAGCAGGTTTGTATACTAACTAAATGGGAGTGGGGGTCAGAACGGACACCTATGGGGAGACAAATGAGCTTTTAGGGGAATATGAGAGGTGTGACAGTTTTGAAAATGTTTGTTCATGCAATTTCTCATCCTGTATGAGTGGGAGAGGGGATTTATGGCTGCTTCACTCTTGGAAGGCTCTGCTTTCAGTCAGTTCAACGGAAGCTCCTTTCTGCATCTGCTGTTTCTCAAATGTCTTCAGTCTGTGAGTGTGAGCAGGGTCCTATGGGACCAATAGAGACCTTGTGTAGCTTTGGACAAGCAGGACCGTTCTTTTTCCTTTTTCAGTTTTTAAAAATATTTTATTCATTATTTTTTTTTTAGAGAGAAGGGCAGGGAGAGAGGAAGAAAGGGAGAGAAACATCGATGTGTGGTTGTTTTTCACTAGCAGGACCATTCTTCAAGGGCTGAATGGCACACAGAGCTAAACTCACTGTGGGCATTTGGTCAAGGGCCATCAAGTCGTGCTAAGGCCAGACTCTTAGGGTTTCCCTAGCAGGCAAAGATTCCTGCATTTCATTGTGTAATCTAGTTTTCATTTACAAGACCTAAAGGTGCATACTTGTTATGGTTTGAATGTTTGTGTCCTCCTCCCCTAAATTCATAATGTTGAAATCCTAGCCCTGGCTGGTGGCCTCAATGCCCTGGCTGGTGGCTCAGTGGATAGGTGCCGACCTACGAACCCAAAGGTTACTGGTTCCCTTCCCAGCCAGGGCACATAACCATGTTGCAAGCCAGGTCTCCAGCCAGGTCCGTAGCTGGAGGCATGTGAAAAGCAACCACACTTGGATGTTTTGCTCCCTTTCTTCCTCCTCCTTCCCTTCCCTTCTCTCTGGAAATGATGAATGAAATCTTTAAAAGAAAAAAGAAAAGAAAAGAAAAGAAAAAAAGCCTAGCATCCAAAGTGATAGTATTAGGAGGTGAAACATTTGGAAGGAGATTGGATCACAAGGGTGAGGCCTTCATGAATAGGATTAGTGCCCTTATAAAAGAGATCCCAGGAGATCCCTTGCCTCCTTCGTCATGGGAGGACAGTGAGAGGATGGTCATCAATGAACTGAGAAGTAGGGTCTCAACAGACACTTATGGTTCATTCTGCCAGCACCTTGATCTTGTACTTCCAGCATCCAGAACTGTGAGAAATAAATTTCTGTTGTTTATAAGCCACCCAGTTAAAGTCACCTGAACAGACTAAGATAATACTTTTTTAGACTACCAAGAGGAATAAATGTGTTTTATTGCCCAAATGCCTCCTATAGTTTTTAACCATAATGTGAACAGATGGGAATCTGAAGACAGTACTATACTCCCTGCACAGAAGCCAGGAAGTGGTCCCAAGGAATCTTCCTTGTCGGCTGTCACCTAAGATTGGCTCCTCTTTAAAGAAAGGCATCATGCCACTAAAACTCCATTTTGAAATTTTCACCATTTATATTCAGTAATTCACCCACAGTGTGGCTCTGAAATATTTTCAGGAATTAGCTTATCAGATTTTTGGTCCATCCCTGGGCTTCCCTATTTACACACGGTGCTATCTTTCCTATTTGATTCAATTCTCTATTTCCTTAGCTTTAACCAACCACTGGTAACTTTTGTATATTAGAGGAGAGAGCCAGAAAACCTCTTTCTAGGTACTGATTATTTAAAGCCATATCTGAGAGCCAGTGAATAGAAATGCATAGATCTGCATTCAAATGGCTATTTATGTATATATGTATGTATGTATTTGGCTTTTTATTTTTAGAGAGAGACATCAATTTGTTGTTCCATTTATGTTTATTTATTTTAAAAATTTACTTATTTATCTTATTTTTAGAGAGTGGGGAAGGTACAGAGAAAGAGAGAGAGGGAAAGAAACATCAATGTGTGGTTGCTTCTTGCACACCCCTAACTGGGCACCTGGTCTGCATGCAACCCAGGCATGTGCCCTGACTGGGAATCAAACCAATGACCCTTTGGTTTGCAGACCAGTGTTCAATCCACTGAATCACATAAGCCAGGACTATTGCTCCATATATTTAGGCATTTATTGATTGTTTATTGTATATGCCCTGACCAGAGATCAAACCCACAATATTGGCTTAACAGGATAACGCACTAACCAAGTTAGTTACCTGGCCAGGGCCTGCTTTTTCTTTTTTCTTTTTTTTTTTTAATTTTATTGTTGTTGTATTACATCCATCCCCTTTTTGCTCCCCTCTGTCCCCCTCCCCACCCACCCATTCCCCCCAAAGTCGATCCCACCTATTGTCCATGTCCATGGTTCCTTTATACTAGGTTCTTGTCTAAGCTGCTCCCCTTCTTTGCCTCTGCCTCCCCCTTCCCCCCAACCCCATTCCCTCTGACCACTGAAGGCCTATTCCTTGTATTCATATACTTGGTTCTGTTTTGCTTGTTGTTAGTTTTGCTCATTATTGTCCCGTAATGGGTGAGATCATATGATATTTGTCCTTCACTGACTGGCTTATTTCACTAAGCATAATACTCTCCAGTTCCATCCATGTTGTTGCAAAGGGTACAAGTTCCTTCTTTCT
>PVIW01010268.1:0-45414 GCA_004026585.1 Noctilio leporinus
TAGGATTCTCTCTTTGTCTTTGAAATTAGCCATTTTAATAATAATGTGCCTTGGTGTTGGTCTGTTTGGGTTGATCCTCATTGGGACCCGCTGTGCTTCCTGAACTGGATTCATGTTTTCACTCATCATGTTAGGGAAATTTTCTATCATGACTTTTTTGAACAGGTTTTCCATTCCTTGTTTCTCTTCTCCTTCTGGTGTCCCTATGATACAGATGTTGTTACATTTCATGTTGTCCTGCAGCTCTCTTAACCCCTCTTCAGTCTTATTCAGCCTTTTTTTATTCTCTTGTACTGTCTTGGAGTATTTGTCTACATTATCCTCCAACTCGCTGATCCAGTTCTCCGCATCCTCTAGCCTACTGTTGATTCCTTCTACTGTATATTCTTCAATTCAGAAATCGTATTCTTCATTTCCTCCTGGCACTTATTGATAGTTTCCATGTCCTTTTTCATGCTGTTGTAGTTCTCAGTAAGTTCGTTGTAACTTCCCTAGAGTTCCTTGTAATTTCCCTGGAGTTCTTTGTAATTTCCCTGGAGTTCTTTGTAGTTCTCCTGGAGTTGTTTACAGTTTTCTTTGATGTGGCTGAGCTCACTGAGCTTCTCTATCATCATTCTTTTGAATTCCTTATCTGATATCCCAGGTGCCTCTGTTTCATTTTTTGTTCTTTCTGGGGATTCTTCCTTTCCTTTTGGTGATGGACTGATTCTTTTTTCCCCCATTTTGGGTGTCTGTTCTTGCTTTTTTATTTATTTATTTATTTATTTATATTTATTATTTCCTTGGGTTAACCTGCTTTGCTTCCTTGCCTTAGTTGAGCACCCTTCTGTGATAGGAGATTTGTGGAGTTCAATGTTGCCATCTCCCAGATTTTCTCCACTTGCTGTTCTTGGTGTATGCTTTATTTGGGCTGTCTGTTTGTATTCTGGGACTGTGGGCTTTTAGCAGAAACAAAAACAAAAACAAAAAACAAAAAACAAAAACAAAAATAATAAAAAAAAGAAACCAAAAACAAAAAACCAAACCAAACCAAATAAAAAAAAAATTGCAAAAGGAAAAAAGAAATAAAAACGATAATAATAATAAGAAGAAAGGTTTTAGATGGCTGTTCACCCTTAATAATCCCTGACTGGTCCAGATGGAGCCTGGACCTGAGGGCTTTTAGCAGAGGGGAAAAAAAGAAAGAAAAAGAGGGAGAAAGTCACAGAGAAAGAGAAATCAATATTAATAAAGAAAAGGTTTAGGTGTCTGTTCACCCTTTATGGTCTCTGTTTGGTCCAGGTGTAGCCAGGACCAGTGGGTTTTATCAGGGAGAAAAGAAAGGAAAAAGAAAGAAAGAAGGAAAAAAAAAAAAAAAGGAGGGTTGGAGAAAGTCACAAGACAAAGAGAAATCAATATTAATAAAGAAAGGTTTTACCTTTGTGTTCTCCCTTTATGATTTCTAATTTGTCCAGGTGGAGCCAGAACTTGTGGGCTTTACCAGGAAAAAAAGGAAAAGAAAAATTTAACAAAAAAGAGGAAGGAAGAAAAGAATAAAGAAAGGGTTTAGAAAGGCTTGGGAAGGGAGGAATACTTAGATTGAGGCCTGGGAATGCGTTATAGCCACAGAGTGAGTAGACTTTAATTTGAGGGTAGGGGGAGGGTCTTGGGTATTTAGGTGGATTGAGGTATGGTGGGGATTAAGAATATGTGAGAAGTAACTTTTGCAAAGGATATGTTGGGGATTAATAGTTCATATTGCTCTCGGTATAAGGTGCTTGAGATTGGCAGCAATCCCTTTCCTGATGCTGCCTCTTTTTCTTGGTCAGGACTTTACAGCCTATAGTCTATATTCTAGCCGGTCTTGGCGTGTGGCAGGGCCTCTGATTGTCACAGTAGGGCTGATTCTGAGTGTCCGCCCCCAGGTAGGCTGGGCCTTCCGCAGCCTGGTTGTGTTTTAGGGCTGCCGGTGTTCTGGAGCCCACAGGGTGCCCCCTCCCACTCCTGAAGGAGGTTCCTGCCCAATATGAGCGCCCAGCACCCCTGCAGGGCAGCCCGCAACTTTGCTGGTCCCTGTGATGACTGGCCCCACCCCTACAGTTCCAGGAGGAGGAGGCTGCCCGTCCCTCAACACTGTCTGGGGTCTGCCTACACTGCCCCGCCCTTCCGGGGTGGGCACCACTCCTCCAAGCCAACCAGCTCTCCAGGGAGTCCTTTGAGAGGCCTCTGTGATGAGCCCCTCCCAGGCGTGGGCGGTGTAGCCGTTGTCTCCAGCAATGGTGGATCAGTTATCCCAGCTACTAGTTCCCGGCTTGCCGGCTTGCTGTTTGGAGTTTCCATGGAGCCTGGGGGCCTGTGTGATTGCGCAGGGCCGGGCCTCCCCCCTCGCAGGGGCTTCTAGCTGCTATTTCCCTGGTGGCCCAGCAGCACTGTTTTAGGCCCTCTAGCCGCCCCGGCTGGTGCACTTCCCTGCTCCCCCGCTCGGCTTCCCGCAGGACTCTTCTCTTCCTCCTCTAGCCCAGCAAGGAACCTCCTCTCTCTGTTGCCGGAGCGAGTCTCTCCCACAGTCCCTCCCCTGCAAGAGTTCAATTCCATGTTCCCTATGGTTTTGCCCTCGCAGCCCGCACTTCACTGTTGAGACTTCCAGTCACCAGGGAGCCCGGAGCTGGCCTCAGTCAAATGCACCCCTCTGGGCAGAGCCGCCCCTGCCCAGAGCTGACCTCGGCCCGCCCGCTGGTCGGTCGGGAACACCTCACCTACTGTCCTGCTGCCCTCCTCTGCCTCGGTGCTGTGCTCCCCCATGTCCAGATGCTGCCCTTTCCAATTCCCAGGGTCCTGAAGACATCTCACGCTCCCTATCTTGTCCTCCAGCTGCCTTGGTACTGGAGAACACCATCAGCACTGGTCTCTACTCTGTCGCCATCTTCCCTGCCCCAGACTTTTTAACTACACACACACACACATATATATATAATCATGGTAAATTGAGATGTGGAAGATTAATTTTCCTGGGAGAGCTGGGAAGGGAGGTGGGACTGGGCTAATAGGAAATTGGGGATAGAGAATTCTAGATAAAGGGTATAAGGTTTTCAAAAGTAGGAGACAATCTTTTGTATCCCAGGAGACTGGAACACATGGAGTACATTCTGGGAATTTGGGCAATGGGCTGCTGAGGTACAAGAGAAAAGGCACCTGAGATATAAGGGAAAGGCAGACTGGGGTAAGAAGGTAGATAATTTAAATGTCAAGGTAAAGTCCTTCAAACTTATTAATAGACAATGGGAAACCACTGAAGATTTTCTGAGGAAAAGGGTGACAGAAGGTAAAGAAGACTATGCAAGCTAGACTGTAACTGGTAGAGAATGGAGACAGAAATTCTACATAATTCATAATAAACTGACAAAAACAGACTGAAATCAGTCTTACCTTATGGGTCTCTTTTCAGTATTTACTTGTTAAGCAGTTTAGTAGCATTGAATAAATTATTTGTACAACTTTATTTAAGCCTCAGTTTCCTTATGAGCAAAATGCAGATAACCTCTACCAGGCAGTGCTGATGTAAGGATTAACGTTTTATTCATTATTTTTAGAGAGAGGGGAAGGGGTTGAGGAAGAAAGGGAGAGAAACATCAATGTATGGTTGCCTTTCACCTACCTCCAGCTGGGGACCTGGCTGGAGACCTGGCTTGCAACCTGAGTATGTGCCCCGACTAGGAATCAAACCAGCAACACTTGGGTTCATAGGCTGGTGCTCAATCCACTGAGCCATACCAGCTAGGGCCTAATAAGTGTTAGTTTTAAATAATGACTATATCAAGGATGAAATGCAATACTATTTAAAAATACTGCTAAAATGAAATCAAATATCAAAACAACTGAACTGGTGCCAAAGTAAAACTCAGAGAAACTCTATCTAGTCCAAAAAGTGTACAATAAAAACAAGAAAGAAAGAAAAAAGAGGCAAAGGGAAAACTAGGGAACTGAGTTTCTAAGAAATTTAGAGGGAAAGAAAACCAAAGAAGCCAAAGAAATAATAAGACTAAAAGTAGAAATAGAGAAATAAGAACACAACTGGTAAGTTTTAACAGTAGCTGGTTCTTTGAAGAAAATGAACAAATTACTCAGTTGATAAAAAATTACTGCAATCAGAAATTTTAAAAGATGTAATTTATACACACATCTTTAACTAAGGGAATAGGGAATAGTACCAACTATACCAATACATTTGAGAACTAAGTAAAAAAAAAGACTGCATATCAAATAGAAAATTCCAAACCTGGCTGGCAAGAAGAGAATCTGATGCAGCAATAACAGTGGTAAGAAAAATTATTGTTTTAAAAATCATGATCAAAGCCTAAATACTCAGAGTTACTTTTCAAGAAACATTCCAACCAGAGTCTAAGTACAGTACAAAAATAAACTTTGCTTAGTTCTCCACAAACCAGCTAATAGAGGTTCCATTGGATATTTTGGCATCAACCACTACTTCCTAAATTTCACTTTTCCAATTACACCTTTAAAATGGATTTCTTCTATTCTCATCTGAATCGTTAATGACAGCATGTGATCACTAGTAGTGTCATGTGTCAAACTACAAAGTCAGTATTCTCTCTGAAATGTATATGGAGCTTTGGCTTGAGGCTCAAATTTCCTCTCTCCACTTTGATGGAAAAGAAAAGGGATTTAGGGGGAGAGGGAGAGAGGGAAAACACCTAGTAAAGAATGAGTGTAAATGTTCTAATATCTGTTTTCTGCAAACCAAAAGAATGCAAATAGACTCTTTTTAGACTTTCCAGTTTTCTCCAGTGAAAGCTACTGGCTTAAATGGAACAAGCACATGTGCATGTACATACATGCACACGTGAATGCTCTGGGTGACACATCTCTGAGTGCCTCTCAGTCTAACACTTCAGATAATGACTCCAACGGACAATGTGTTGACACTCCCAAACAGGTAAAGGGACTGACTGCACTTCTCACACTAAGCAGAATCTTACTGACAAAGTTTAATGTTTTTTTTTTTTAATGGCAAATTTAACTGGTTTTTATTAAAATGGAAAATATTTAAAAGAATCTAACCAATAGATATAAGAAAGCACAGCCCTAGCTGGTGTGGCTCAGTGGATTGGCACTGGCCTGTGAACACAAGGATTGCTGGTTCCATTCCAAGTCAGGGCACATACCCAGGTTGCAAGCCAGGTCTCCAGCCAGGTCCCCAGCTGGAGGCAGGTGAAAGGCAACCATACATTGAAATAAATAAATAAAGCACAAAAGCCAAATAAAAATCAATCACTTTTAAAGACTTAGAAAGAGCCCAGGCCAGTGCAAAACTGTGCGGTCATGGGTGGGTCACTTTATCTAAGCCTGTCTCCTCATCTGGTTGCTCATACATTAAGGTAAGGAAAGTAAAAGCCCCATGTCACTAATCAATTTTACCTCTTTTAGTTGCTACCATTATAAAAGAAAACAGTTCTAATAGTCTCATTTAACAATCATTTTTTCTCACTTTTAGGTCTTAGCTGATGAAGTACAAATCATCACTTATAAAGAGCTCATCTCCAGCGTTCAAGTCAAGGCTTTTATCTTAAATTCTACTTGCCTTACACAGGCACAAATTAGAATCAGGCAAGACAATTAGAAACCCCAAAGAATAGTGAAAAGCTTAACTCCCAGAGTCCTAGACAACATCTAAAACTTGTCCAACCCACTGTTTCTCCCATACAACAAAGAGTTTCCAGTAGTATATGTCTATTTGTACTCAACATCACTCATCAGCACATTTATTGAATGCCTCAACATCCTGACCTTTAAAGAACTCAGCCTAGAAAAATGTGTGTGATTGCCAAATAATGTGAAACATACATTTTTAAAGATTTTATTTATTTATTTTTAGAAAAAGGGGAAGGGAGGGAGAAAGAGAGGTAGAGAAACATCAGTGTATGGTTGCCCCCTCCCACATCCTTACTAGGGACCTGGCCTGCAACCCAGGAATGTGCCCTGACTGGGAATTGAACTGGTGATACTTTAGTTCACAGGCTGGTATGCAATCCACTGAGCCACACCAGCCAGGGCCCAAACATATTTTTTTTTAACAAGAAATTATGCATTCAAATGAGATTTGTCTCCTTTAAACAGTCTCCCTGGGAGACAATGCACTAATTCCACTTTATTGCATCTTTAGAGCCTGCCTCCTGGAATCACTCAAGAGTGTGCAGTCTGTTCTTCTGAATATCCTCAATGCTGTCAAATCTTCACCAAGAGGACATTCAATTTTTGGAAATGGCTATAAATCAGTCAGAGCCAAGTTTAGTAAATAAGATGTGATCAAACTAGGTGGCATTATTTGAGTTCAAAAATGATATACGATTATAGAACAACAAAACTGATTTCTTTATATAATTTGTAATCTGACTCCAAAGGAAATTTCAGATATGTAAAAAGGGGATGGATGTAATACAACAACAATAAAATTAAAGTAAAAAAATAATAATGATAAAAAGGAGTATGAGCAATGGAATAGGTATACATACAGGGTGGGGCAGAAGTAGGTTTACAATTTTAAGTACATGAAACAGAGTTTACTCCTGCATTATTTACTAATTATTGTGTTAGTTTCCATATGAACAACTGTAAACCTACTTTTGCCCCCCACCCATGTATGTATTTATCTTTTCCCTAGAAAACTTCTTTGAAGGATAATCACATTTAGATGTGTAAATTCTGAA
Organism: Noctilio leporinus; assembly: GCA_004026585.1. Taxonomy (NCBI): domain Eukaryota; kingdom Metazoa; phylum Chordata; class Mammalia; order Chiroptera; family Noctilionidae; genus Noctilio; species Noctilio leporinus. The sequence continues at coordinate 6,705 of PVIW01010268.1, forward strand.
TAAGATTCCCTTTGTTTAATCACTTACAACTAATAAATAGAAGGCTCCTAAGTATATTGGAACTACTGTGTCATGGGGCAGGGTAGGGGAAGGTGTGACTAAATTAGAGAAGTAGTACAGCATGCAGGAAAGAGCACTGGTTTCAGAAAGAGACCTACTTGTGTCAGAATCTTGACCTGGCCCCTTGCTGCCTATGTGACTTTAGGGAAATCACAAGCTTTCTAAAACTCTGCAAAATATGGCTGATATCTAAGTCTCAGTATTGCTGTAAAAACTTGAGATAATAAATACAAAGCACTGACAATGAGCATGACATGTGGTAGGTACCCCATACATCACAGATATTATTAATAATAACCTCAGTATAATCAAGAAACTTTTCTTACTATAGGTGCTTTGAAATGACAGGATGACAGGTAAACAGACATTTGGGTGGTAAGCAGCTCATTAACAGTACCAACATATACTCCGTGTTTTTTTAAATATGTAAATAACATTTGAAATAACTGTTAACACTATGTGCAATATTTTAAATTACATGTTGCCAGCAGTATTCTCAGCACACTGACCTTTCACCACTGTCTCAACATACCACACCCTCACATGACTCTTTGCAAACTTTGTCCCCTCCCAAGATGCCTTTCTTGCCCTCTGGTCTGACAAAACCCTACAATTGTATCCTTTAAGATCAAACTATGAAACCTACCCAGCCTGCTGTTGACAGAATTAGTGGCTCTATCCCTTGTGTTCCCACAGTATTTGGTTCCTATCTCTGGAATGCCTCATCCTGAATTGAACTGTAATTTCTTTTTCCATTTCTGCTGCTTCTGCTGGGCTTGAGCATGAAGAAAGACTACATCCCATTTCTTTTTGCACTTAAAAGTACCTAGCACATTTCTTGTTTCACAGTAGGAACTGAGGAGATATCTGAGTTATGAATGCTTTAAACAGAAATACTTTACAAACAGATTGTTAACAATCACCAGCAATCACATTTCACTTTTTCCGACTTCCAATAAGAGACAAGATAACTTAAACTCCAGTATAACTTTAGAAGTTGCAGTACATGTTTCTAAATACTACTGATGTCCTCGGTACTCCATGCCCACTGGATGGAACTCCTAGAGCAGGGTTCCTTAGCCTTTGTTGAAGTCCAGTATACATGTAGGATGTACCACATTCTGTCAGGAACTCACTGTGGATGACTCACAAGGCACAGCAGAGTTCCTACAGCCTTGAAGTATTGTCTGGCTATCAGGGCTAAAGGTCGTCCACTGAGCCAGCAACTCCAACATAGCAGAAAATCCCAATGGCCCATAGGGAAGGAAAGGTTAATAGCTTAATGCCACCTACCCCCAGATTTCTACCTCCCAGGTACAGCTTGGAGCCAGAGTCTGCCAATTCAATGAATAGAGCCCCCTAGTTGTTAGGAAGTCTTGGGCATTCAAAGGAGGACTTGGTGGGTCCAGTGGATCTTTTTCAGCAAGTCTTTATTTTTTTTCCCTTGGTCTTTTTAAGCATTTTTCTTTTTTTTTAATTTAATTTTATTGTTGTATTACATCCATCCCCATTTTGCTCCCCTCTGTCCCCTTCCCCACCCACCCATTCCCCTCAAAGTCAATCCCACCTGTTGTCCATGTCCATGGTTCCTTTATACTAGGTTCTTGTCTAAACTGCTCCCCTTCCTTGCCTCTTCCTCCCCCTCCCCCCAACCCCTTTCCCCCTGACCACTGGAGGCCTATTTACTGTATTCATAGATTTGGTTCTGTTTTGCTTGTTGTTAATTTTGTTCATTATTGTCCTGTAATGGGTGAGATCATACAGTATTTGTCCTTCAATGACTGACTTATTTCACTAAGCATAATACTCTCCATATGAAGAACATCACTAGTCATCAGAGAGATGCAAATTAAAACCACAATAAGATACCACCTCACACCTGTCAGAATGGCAATCATCAACAAATCAACAAACAACAAGTGTTGGCAAGGATGTGGGGCAAAGGGAACCCTTGTGCACTGTCGGTGGGAATGCAGGCTGGTGCAGCCACTGTGGAAAACAGTATGGGGTTTCCTCAAGAAACCACAAATGGAACTGCCTTTTGATCCAGCAATTCCACGACTGGGACTATACCCAAAGAATCCTGAAACACCAATTCATAAGAACCTATGTACACCTATGTTCACAGCAGCACTATTTACAATACCCAAATGCTGGAAACAGCCTAAGTGCCCATCAGTGGATGATTGGATCAAAAAACTTTGGTACATTTACACAATGGAATACTATACAGCAGAAAGAAAAAAGGAACTTTTTCAGCAAGTCTTAACCTGCATAACTAAAAAGAAGTTCATAATGACCCAGTTCTATGCCAGATGGAAACAAGCAGGGGATCAGCTGGCAGCTCTGTGCAGCCAAGTACTGACACTAATGAATCATTCTCTGTCACTGTTTTTCAGAGCATTGGCAATACAGCAGCGGGTTCAGACTCTCATCAAGATAAAAAGGTTGGAAAGGAGATCTGGAGCCATGGCCCATGAATTGGGACACACCAAATCATGATAGTGATGATTTCTGTGACACACATAATCTACAAAGCAGAGACAGCCACATTCTGCCTTAGTGACATAGTCTTTCTTATCTCACCAATGGAATGGCTGCATTCTGAAGAAGGGAAGAGGCTGAGAGGAAGGAGAACCAGGCCACAGATCACCAGGAAAGAAGTGATTGAAAAATGCAGCTCTAGATTTCTCTCACAGGCTCTACAGAGTAATTTGTTCATTGTATCTATTAATCCAGGTACTATTCCAAGTACACATAATGTACAGAGTTCTGACCCCAGCCCCAGGGAACTTATGAGGAAATTATAGTAGGGGATACAGGTATTAATCAAATAAACACACAAATAAGTGTTATGACAAAAGAGTACAGCATGCTACAGAGAGTGTATAAACAGGAATCAGTGAACCTGGTCAGGGAAGTCAGAAGAGCTTCCCTTAGCAAGTAACAAGTGAGCTATCAAAAATAAATAGGAGTTAACTAGGTCAGAAGGAGAGGACAGAGGAGAGGAGAGGGAAACATTCCTGGCAAAGTGTACAGAATGTGCTAAAATCCTCAGGCAGGAGGAAGATGTTGAACTCCAAGCAAAGTATCAGCAATAAGGTTTGTGGCCCTGGAGAAATGTATCTCTTGTCTAAACCCCTGAGTTTGCTTTCTAGCTGTCTAGAAGGTCCTCCTCATCATGGATCAAGACCAAAGAGCAATGTCAAAAATCAGGTGTGCCCACAAGACATGACATACCACCAGCTTAAAAATACTCAGACTTGCCAATATTCCCTGGTCACTGTCGTAGCAGTCACCACTGTGAAGTAACACTGTTCACTCCCACTGATTTGGGAAAATGGCATCCTATAAAACGTTTTTAAACTTCTCAGGGAGAATTAAAGTGTTGATACAGCCCTGGCTGGTGTGGCTTAGTGGATTGGCACCAGCCTGAGAACCCAAAGGTCACTGGTTCGATTCCCCAGTCAGGGCAAATATCCAGGTTGCAAGCCTGGTCTCCAGTCAGGTCCTAAGCTGGAGGCAGGTGAAAGGCAACCAACCGTACATTGATGCTTCTCTCCCTTTCTTCCTCCCTGCCTGCCCTTCTCTCTAAAAATAATGAATAAAATATTGTTTAAAAAGTGTTGATAAATATGTTGGTGATTACTATTGTTATAAGTCTGTTTAGACACCTAGTATTTCATTATAATTTTCATATACCACTTTTTGAGGAAGAGGGGAAGAAGCTATAAGAAAAAATGGGTAAAGATGTTACCTGTGAAGCATTATTTTGCTTTGGCAACTCTGAAAGCCATTTTAGATCACTTCATGCAGTTCTTTGTGGCTCATGAGTTATGTCACCTTACAAAATAATCCTGAAACTTTTCATTTGTAAAGTACTTTACAATCAATCTTTGGCCTCCCTGGGAGATTATACTCATTTTACAGATACAATGGACAGATAAATGAGTGGCCCAAGGATGCAAAACAACTCAGGTTTGACTACTCTTCCTTATCATCCTCGCCAAACTGATGCAAACACACAAGGCCTGTCCAACTACAGCACAAACCCTGCTACTCTGCAGACCAGTCCTAACTCCTACAAACAGCAGAAGGTGCTGCAGTTTGTTTTCAGTTACCTGATTTCAACAAGATCCTCTATGCAGAGTACCTGCAAGGCCAACAATAATCATGACAACGCTGTAATTGGGACACTGGCACTCCAGATACAAATATGAACTTAGTAGCACTCAAAGGGGAACAAGAGCACTTAGGAAGTCACAGTGACTCTTGCTTAAAAGGTCACTGTTCCTAAGCAGACTGCACTCCCAACTCACATTCTCTCACTCTCCCCCACCCCCAAGACTTCCTTTCTTTCCCCACAAGAAGCCTAGACAATCGGGCTGCACTCCTACATTACTATCCTGCCCAGTGCTAACAAGCATTTATTTACACGCCCTTCTCTACCCCCAACCTGGAGCCTCCCAGCATCTAAAGCACCTGGCATAAGACCTAGCATACAACAGGTTTATTGAGTGCTTGGCTTCCCACCAGCAAATAAGGGAAATAGGTATATCCTTCATAGAATAGTGGAGTTAAGAAATCAATTAGGCCAACTTTTTACTTTTCAGATGAGCAGAGAATCACCTAAATACATGACCTGGTCTCCAATCCTGGTCTGCTGGCCCAGTTTAGTACCCCAAATATTTCAGAAGTGCCTACTATTTGTCAGGAGTGGTGGCAAGTGCTGGAGATTGTGAGATTGTGAAGCAGGGCATGGTCTCTGCTTCAGGGAGCTCACAGACTGGGGGAGGAAACAGGGTTACAGGACATTTGGGCAAGTCCAAGGACAGACACATGATTCCTTAGCCAGTATTCTCTCTCCACGCTGTCCAATGGATATTCCACAACTGGGAATTAGGCAACAATATCTACTTCCTGCAAATAAACTTACAGTGAACATATGAGAAAACGCGTATGGAAAACTGTCAGGTGCACCCCCAAATACATTATGTAAGATATTGCCATACCCTGACACCAACACCAAGGATTCAATGTTTCAGATATCAGTCCAACAAAAAAGCAAACAAGGGAGGGATGGGCTTTCCTCCAAGGAAACCTCAAGAGCTGAGAGGACTTGGAGGAAACAGCTGGGGTAGGGGGCAGGTGTGTGCGGGGAAAATCAAATGGCCCTGACCACGGGGAATGGGGGACAGACAGCGGGGTGCGAGAAGCTGGAATGGAAAACGTGGTAGCTGGGCCAGCAATGAGGGAGGACATGCCAAGGAGAACGGGGTTCCCTCAGGGTCGGAAGAGGACCTTGGCCAGGAGGTTCTAGGAAGCGAGCCGAGCCAGAGAACTGAAGGCACTGGGCACGGGAGGAGGAAGTGGGCATGCGCCTAGACCAACTGTTTATCCAGAGTGTCTCTTACCCGCAGGGAGGCTCGGACAGGCGCCCAGGGCTGCCGGTGCCCGGCCACCCACTGCAGCAATGGCCCACTGAGCCCCCCTAAAGGGGAGCCTGTGGCGCCTCACCTTGGGTTGAAGTCCTGGAAGAGGCCTCTCAGGTTCATGGCGGAGAACTTCACAGCGGCGGCCTCCTCCTCCCCCCTCCCCCCGGCCCCCCGAGCCCTGTAGCCTGAGCTTTAGAGTGGGTCCATAGTGCCCGAGCCAGCCGTGACCCCGCTGCCGCTACTGCTGCTGCTGCCACTGCCGCCGCTGCCGCCGCTGCCACCGCTGCCACCCGGAGAAACCCGAGCCAACGCCTCCTACCCCTCCCTCGGAGCAGCCTTACAGAAGCTGCGCATGCGCACTAGCCCTGCCTGGCGACCCAGGAGGCGGGGGTCGTAGCTGCCTGGCCGCTCCATACCATTCTCACCTCCCTGCAAGCTATGGGGACTGCCCGAGCTAGAGGCTGATTGAGACCTGCGTCTGTGGAAGGGGGCGATCAGTCAAACGAGGAAGCTGATTAGGTGCTGACTTATAGGGAGGGAGTGGGCCGCCCAGGAGGCCTGCAGTAAATTCTTCAAGGACACCTGTCACCTTGGCCCACGCTGCTTGGTCCTTAGTGAGCACTAAGCCTCCTAGGAGAGGGGAGATAGTGGCCAAGGGTGATACGTTGCACTTTGGCAATCTTATGCCAGGCTTCACCTGTCATATCTGTCAGTGATTCCAAAGTCTGCTTCTCAAACCCGCAAGACCCAGTCCAGCTCAAGAATATGCTGGCCATCCCAAATTCAGGTTACCCTGCACAAAAGTCATCTTCCCTCCCAATAGACTTGCTCTCCTGGGTTGCCTGTCCTTTGGCAACAGGCCTATTCACAGGGGTTGAGGAATGCCCAAACTGGAAATTTGAGAATCATCCTTGCTTTAATAACCTAATTCAAAGACTCCTTGATTCCTGCAAAATTTTTTGTTGTCACCTCACATCTGGCCTCTTCCACCACTCCAGGCCATCACCTTTAAACTCCCAGGTTCAGACCTGGCTGGTAGTTTAAGTGGTTAAGGCGCCGGCCTGCGAACCCAAAGGTCGCAGGTTCAATTCCCCAGCCAGAACACATAAGCAGGTTGCAAACTAGGTCTCCAGTCAGGTCTGTGGCTGGAGGCAGGTGAAAGGCAACCATACATTGATGTTTCTCTTCCTCTCTGCCTCTTTCCCTTCCCCTCTCTCTAAAAATAATAAAATAGAAATCTTTAAACTCCCAGGTTCATCTTCATTGGGCAAGTCAACATCCTTCGTGAAATGGAGATGATAAAAACCTTTTTAATCTTGTTTGGAAAATTCTGTGACATAATTTGCATAACACACTGCCTGAAGCCTGCTAGGTGCTCAAAGAATGCTGTTACTATCTGGTGCTCTTTCAGTTGCCTGCCTCCTCAAGGAGTTTATTTACTTTTGGAACTGGACAGCAGGACAGGGTCACAGCAGGTGACTTAGTCTACCTTCTTTATATTCTTCCTGGATGAGTTAAGAGTTTCCCATGAACACAGCAATACCTTAGACATTAGTCTAATATCATGGATAATAGTCATTGTTACTATACCAGAGTATCATGAATGGCAATTTTATATGGGTTGGCCCCTAGCGGCAGCTTAAGAAGATCACAATTATGATAGTCATACTTTGTTGGTGATGTATCACCTTTCTTCTGAGAACTTGAAAACACTTCACAAGTAGTAATTACGTTTCCAAAACAGACTGGCAAATGGATATTATTATATGTGGTGTTTTTAAGGGTAAGTAAACTGAATCAAATTTGTCAGCTGCTGAAGTACAAGGGCCCTGACCAGAGTTTTTGGTCCACCTCCCCTGCTCATCCTTCAGGTGGAGTCAAGCGTCTGCCCCTGAGGAGTTTACCAATAAACATTTAAGTACAGAAGAGAAAGCTGGGGTACATAGAAGCTTGTAGAATGTATCCTAAGTCACCCAGCTAGTAAGTGTGGGAGTAAAAATGCAACTTGGGGTCTGGCTGAACTTGCAACCCACATGCTTCTAGAAAAAGGCACTTAATAGTAGCCAGATTGGCCAGTATCATCTTAATTACTGTGAGACTCACCTCAAAAAGGGATTAAGGAGTGAAATTGTCTGCTAAGACACTTGAATAATAAGCATTGTTGCCCTTTCATGAATTGCACAAGAGACTACACAGGCTGCTCAGGATCCAGAGCCTCGAGGGCAGATACCACTTTGGTGAGGTACCAGGGTCCCCAAGCTGAACCCACTGCTCTGCAGGCACACGGTTGCCCCAGAGATAAATAGGTTGCATGTCCAGGGAGTACAACACAAATACACAACGAATTGCCAACATATTCTTTTGCTCTGACAAACCAAATTGCCAGGGGAAGCATACAGGCTTGTCCATGAGGATATATGGGAAGAATAGGACTAAACCAAGGCCTCACATACCCAATCTTTGAGAGGTATATGTACCTGCCCTGCTTCAAAGTAACCCCTACTATCATGGAAAGCAAATTTGTCCTACAGCTCACTCACCTGAACAGGCTAGACATCAAGTACCAGCAGGCCAGCAGTTTCCTGCACAGGGCACACAGGGCCAGAACTCCCATGCTTTCACAGGGCCATTTTGGATAGAATCTCCGGGTAAACATTCTGGGCAAACATGGCTTTGCCTCTGATTCTATCTCATAGATGTCCCTTGGCATCACACCTGCATCCTGCCACCAGGCCAGCCCTATCCCTATGCCCAACCCCAGCTCAGGAACCAAAGATAGGCTGAGTCCTAGGACCAACTACCCAAAGTCCCAGGAGAGCTGACAGCAATATTTGCCACAGAAGAGGGCAAGTGAGAACCAGGCAGGAGGTCAGCCCCTTAGCAAGGAGCCTGGAGTTTATAGCAGGCTATAGCCCTGGATGGAGAATGGGGGCTTTTCATGGGAACAGGACCATGACTGAGACACCAGCCACACCAGCCACACCAGCCACTCACAGGACAGGCTTAGGGCATCTAGAGAATGTCAGAACACTCCTGTTGATGGGCAGCAGAATTCTTGTGTGCTCTGTCCCACCTTGGTCAGGACTGGGTAGTGACCTGGGTGTCTCCATAGAAGCTGCTGTACAGTTATCTCACCCTGGAAAGGCTTCTCTGAAGGACCTGAGGTATGCTTGGGACATCCTAGCTGCCACCACCCTGTGGTCCATAGCTCCCTTGGGTGATCACTATCTCACACCTATCAGTTCCCTCCAAGAACCAGCTTTCATCCTGCAGTGCCGCACAGGGTCCTGGTTCTGTGATATCTCCCAAGAGTATTTATTACATGATGTATCTAGGGTTCCAGCTCACCTCCTGCTGCATCTACCCACAAGTTCTCTGCAGGCCAGCTGAGGGCAGTTCAAGTGAAATCCAGCTGGTTCTCCTCCCTCCGCCTCTCCTGGTACTGCTGAACCTCTTCACAGCCTTCATCCTAAGTCCCCAATACCCTCATCTGCCAAGGCCTTTTTGAAATTCTCACTTGACTTTGGAGGTGTCTGGGGCCTGGGGGAGCATCCTGGTGACCACCTTTGCTATCTGCTTCAGCCTTTCACCTGGTCAAACTGCCTGGTTGGAACACCAAACTCTCAGCTGACTTTGTGGGTGACTGACACACCCCTGACACCCTCTCTGCCTCAACTTCAGACAGCAACACCTCATCATCACCTGAACAAGGCCATCAGTTTAATCAAGTGTTTGGGAGTTACAAAGGAAATTATTTGAAAATAACTCATACACACAGTGATTAGTCACACATTCACAGCAATAATTGTCATTTACCAGCTACTAGTAGACTCACCGGGAAGAAACATCACATCCAGCCAGCTCTGCCTGAACCACACTATGATGAAAGGGGGACACTCTTCTGGGGACTGCCATGTGAAGATAATTGCACTTGAACATCATTACCAGGGACTGAGCAGTTGTCTGTGGGGACACAGGCAAAGCAAAGCCCCAAGCTGTGTAGGTTGGGGCCAGGGTGGAGAGAGAGTGAGTGGTATGGGCAGCAGTGGTGGTGGGGGTAATGGATTGGGCTCCAGAAGGAGGACACCACCATATCAACAGGGCCAGTTTGCTGCTGGCCTCCTTATCATGACTTATTACAGCACTGAACGGATTGATGGAAGTAACTCAGGGCTTAGGGGTGCAGGAGGCACAAATTCCTACAGCCAGCTTCCCATGGGCAGGTTCCTCTTTTGAGCACCCCTACCCTTGCCCAAGGTCTTAAAGGCACACAATCTGTCATCTCACAAGTCAGGAGCAAATGTGTATGACAAGGCCCTGGGTGAGATAACAGAGTTCTCTATGCCTGCATTGTTGTGGCTTAAGAATGAATCTATGGACCCTGTGCCACCTTCTATAGAAATGGCTGTGATAATGCTTCTGCTCAAAATCCAGTGGCAAAGGGTCATCATACAATCCTTCCTGAGTACAAAAGAACTGGCAATGTACTGTCCCAATTTGATCATGGAAGAGGAAGACAAGGCAAGGATGAGCACTTGACATCTGTCCAGTTGACTGTTGCATAATAGGTGCTCATCAAAAGCAGTTGATATAATCTGTTATGACAAAATCCCCTTCAATTATCAGGAGTTTCTAAAAAAGTCACATTTCCCTTGTAATTCTCCACCTTTTTCCAGTGCTCCCCACTGTGCAGCAGGTGTTTCACATCCAAAATCATGTCTAATTTTTCAAAGTATTCTATACATTTCAGAGGGAGGCATCACCATCTTCACCCCAGAGCAGCTTTCTGCACTTCCCATGGCAATAACACCAAAAATCTTGAGGGACTGTGAATCTTCTCCTTTCTTTCCATGCACTGTCAGAATATTCACCTGTGAGTCTCTACTACCTTCCACATTTCTGAATGTGCACAAACAAGGAAACTGGTACATATTAAATCTATAGTATTTGGTATTTATTTCTAGTAAAAATTTAACCCTAGACCCTACCAATCTCTCCTCTGAAAATTTGTTTCTCTGATCCATCAGAGATCTTGCAACTCAGTTGGAAACTAAATAGGAAATCAGCCAAAATTGCTATTTACCCCTTAGAGCATAGATTATTCTACTTGGGTGCAGGCTATCAAAGAGGGTGTAACTAATTCAAAGCCCCAAAACGCCATTCCAAGACCAACTTCTTTCCTCTTTGGAGCTACCCTTTCTTTAAAACCTCCTATTTTCTTTAATTTCCTCTCACTAAAATCTAGCACTTGCATACAGTTGTCCAAGATAAATTAAAGGTAACTATAATAAATTGTCTTCTCAACGGAGTCAGCCCCGGATTTCCCAGGCCAAAGAGAAGAGTCTGTCCAGTAACTTAGGGGCATTGCTTCAAGGAGCAAAACCCTCATTTCTGAGTGAAATCTTGCACATAATGGGGATAAAACTCCTATCACTTCACTATGTTCTCCTGCAATGCAATAGAAGCACAGAACAGGCACCTTCCCTTCCTGTCTCAGGTAAACATTTCTCTCTGGTTTATCTACAATCCAAAAGAAACTTCAGAACAATTCTGCATTACATATTTTTATACCCACGATGCACCATCTGCAGAGTTTGGCCACTGCCACCACCCAACTTCATTACAAAGCCCACAGAGGGATTCACAGTTTCACAAAGTCCCGAACTGCCCTGGCTAGGGCCATTTGCACTGCAGTGTGCTCCCCACCACCTTTCCCCTTCCTTTATTTGTTATATATGACTTAGGGGACACATCACCATGTTCATCATATGACTGCGGCTCCCACACTGTCATTCTATGGGCTTATCCTCGGGTCCCCACTACTAACACAGGGTCTTCCAGAGGAGAGAGTCTCAGTGACTGGGGAATGAATGAACCACTGGGCAGGTGTTATCTTTATTCACATGAAATATCTCCAGTTTCTTAAAAGTAGAGAACCAAGCAAATCCAAGGATACTTATATAATTCATTTCATGGAATGACAGACGGAAGGGATAAGTAGCAAGCATTAACAACCTTTTGCTTTTCTCTCCCTATTTCTTGACCCCATCAATTAAATTGCACTGCTTAGTTGTTCCACATTTCCAAGGAAATGCTGTTCTAATGTCATGTTATTTAGTTCATAATCACAAATTAGGGTGGAGGATGTCCCAATTTATGTTACACAGTGGCAAAACTCTTGCTCTTAAACTGGACAAGTATGAATGACATTAGCAAACTTAGTAACCAATGTCACTCATAAACTTAGATGCTGAAACTAATGAAATCTTCCATTAAAAGAAACACTTGAAAAATGCCTAAAGGAAACAGGGATAAATTTCTAAATTATCACAGAAGACCAAAAGTACTACAGCCCTTATTCTCCCAACTCATCCTGGCCCTCACTACCTAGAATGCTGACTGTTTTCTCCTCAAATACCAAGTGAAGATTCAGCCTCACTTCACACTCCCAGGTCGAAGTTGAGGCACATGGGCCTGAAATGTGCCTAGATATAACTTGGCTCAGGCCTTTTCATCCTCATTGCTCTCCACCCCTTCAGACAGACATACAAAAAGACTGAAATCATTGTTACCAGCCCTCACTTAATACTCCAGGACTTTCAATTTGCTGGTTCCAGCATGGGCCATGGGACCCCACAGAAACTTGTAGCATGCAGGATGGCTGCTGGGTACCTGCCAGTACCCCAGGTACTATTTCTGCACCCCAATTTTGGTGATGAACTTGCTGGGCTCCCCATAGATATAATGCATCTTCTAGGCATGCATTCCGTTCAGTGCTTCCCAGATTTTTTTCCTCAAGGGCACATTCTCCCTCTAGGAGAATCAATCTCAGGAACATGACCAGGGGGCTGGTCTTAGGTATGGTCTGCCCATTGCTCACCATCCCATCATAGGCGAGGCCTGGAGTGGTGACCAGAACATAGGTATAGTTGCCAGAGTCAACTTTCTTCACGTCAATGCCAAAGAAGAGCTGTGTGCACTCAAAGGCTGGTCTGAAGATCTCAGGGAAGTGATCCTGGTACTCTTTGATGATGCTACTCAGCATTTCTGTCTTTGTGGTGGGCTCCTTTGCATGATACTTCAGGAGCAGAGACTCCAGCAGGTCAGCCATCTTCAAGTGAGGACTCAGCAGCTTCAGAGACCTCTCTGCTGCTTGGCCCTGACTCATCTTGGCTTCTGGAGCCTTCATTCTCAGATTGGCTCCATGGAAGGGCTGCCATGACAGTGGGAGGGACAGGCATTCTGAGGGCTCTGGGGAAGACTAGGTGTCTCAGCAGCAGACACCTCCTCTAGGCTGTCTGGTAATAAGTCAAGAGAGAGAGAAAGAAAAGGAGGAGGCAGATGAGGCCACCTGCTCTTCAGCCATGATCAGCTGTGCCTCCAACAGGCTCTGGTTTCCTCTTTGATTCTGATAGTCTTCCTCAAGCTTGCAGAGCTCACTCATCTGATCCAGAGGCATGATGATTTATGCTGGGTGTCAACAAGAGTATGGGTAGGAGGTGGGTGAAGGGAACCTACAAGCCTGGGGAAGAGAGAGTGTGTGAGTGGCCTCAGCTGACAAACACACCCTAGGCAGCTCTGATGAAGGTGACTTTTAATTTTAACATTTAGGGCTGCTGTCAGGTCACACAGGGTCTCACCTCATGCTTAACCTGTCCCTTAACTTTCTGAAAAAGAAAATGAGAAGGCTGCTCAGCCATTTCCTCTCAGACTTCATGTCCCTAAAATGCCTCATCCTGAAACCATTATGTAACTGGCATAGTCATAGGTTCTAACATAGGGTCTAACAGTGGGATTATGCGTGTAAGGTAGGGTGTAAGAAAATTTCCTTTGTTTCTCAATGGGGGACCCTTCCACTCTAACTCAGGTCCAGTTTCCACCTCCCACCCTCACCTACTAGCTTGAGACCACATTTTTACAATAAGACTGAACATTGCTGAAACATAACAGAAGGTAGTTAAATTTTCCCTTGTTTGGCAACATCTGCCCAAAAGCTTATCGTGGCCATCAAGTGACAACAATGGATGGCCATTCACTATGGGCTCCACATGACCTGGCTTTAGAGTCCTCACCTTGACTATTGGCAGGAAGGACCCGGGGTCTCTGCTCTGTGCTGAGCAGAAGTACTTCCTCAAATGAGCTGATGTCATCCTCTCAGACCAAGGTCCTCACCTCTCTAAGAGACTATAGAACAAAGTGAGAAGGCTCATACCCATACCAAAAATGATCCAGCCCCTGCTAACATCACAAAAGGTTCACAGCAGAGACCATACTATCTAACTTAGTTGGGTTTCCCAGTCCCCCTATAGGTTATTCATTTTCAGTCTGGCCATGAACTGCCCTATTTCCAGCCCCCTTGCCCTTGCAACTTGGAACAGTTGACCTCTCCCACTTAGCCCAAGACCTTACCTTTGAGGACTCCCCACCTTCTTGCCCATAAAAAAGAGCATGCCACCTTCAAGGACGCCTTTTTTGTGCATGGTCAGAGTCCCCTCAGTGACCTCAGGGTATCTGTGTTTCCTCCTGGCAGGGCCTGGTCTACCCCTTCTCCTAACCTGAGGATGCATCCTGCAGGCCAAGACCAAACTCTGCTGTACTGAAGCCACACTCCTCAGACCAAGACCTACACCTCCAGAGGACTCCCACCCTTCATCTTGTTATCCTGCTGGTCTGGAGCCTACTGAGACTGAGTACAAGGGCATAGGATCCATCTCTGCTTTGGGGTCCTAGGTCTTCAGTCATTCTTCAAGGTCCTCACCTTGACTTCCCCCTGGGACCTTCCCTTTAGCCAACTGAACAGGGGCTCTTTATGCACATTTCCCAGTCTCTCCTAGACACAAATGTGGAAGTCAGCAAATGCCTTGTGATTAATACTTTCAAGGGGTCTTAAAAGGATCAGAGCAGGGGCAGGTTTCTGTTGGGTAACTTATGTTGTGGGGTCCAGGGTCTCTGCAATCCTCCCTCAGGTTCCTGAACTTGACTCCTAGCAGTACCAGGGTCATCCACCTGCTGACCTGAGTCCCTACTGCTTGTATCAAATCTTCCAGCTATCTAACACTCAGTTATGGAATTCAGAAGACACCATCTATGGTCATCCCTCCAAGAGATCTCCCAGATCTCAGAGCAGAGGTATCTGAAAGGTCTCTTCTCTCCACCCTCAATGGTCCACACATCTGAGGTCTCGCCCCATCCTGGGAACCTGCCTCTTGTTGATCTGAGTCCTAGCCCCTCAGACTGAGGCTGCTACCACACTTAGCCCTCCCTGGGGATTCCCAGGGCTGCTGGAAGAAGCTGAGATGGATTCCTTGGGGTCCCTCAGCCTTCTTTCTGGCCCCAACCTCAGTTCCAGGCAGAGTTGGGGCCATGCCCCCTGCAGACCTGAAGTTGCTCCCCTCAGACTTTGTCTTGGATTCCTGAGTTCCCTAAGGAGGTGAGGGCAGATGGGTTATGGGAAATAGTACTCAACCCGACAACCCAGCCCTGGACTCAGTGCCGACAGCATGGGCAAATCTGCCTTCTGCATGGGAGAGGGAGCTCAGTTCTCCTTCAGGTTCTTACCTTGAGTCTCTGCAAGATTGAACTCCTTCCCTCTATTGACATAAAGCTAGCACACCAGATGCAACCCTCACCTTTCTCACACTTCTGACACCTAACTCAGTGAAAGTCACATCCATACAGCATCTCAAGCAGTTTTGAGAAGCTGAGAACAGGGGTGGAGTTTGCTTCTGGCATGAGTGAAGCCCTCTCTGTGTTGCCCATGTGGAACCTGCAGGATCTGGGCCCATACCCTTTGCTGAGTCTGTTTCTCAGACCATGGTTCTGACTTACAGAGCTCCCTGAGGAGGTAGGAGCAAAATGGGGTGCTCAGCTTGAGAGCCTTGTTCTTGATGCCCCAGAGCAAACAGTAATTTTGTGGGGCCCCTTGTCTGGGGCAAGTGGCCTCCTCAGTCCTCACTCAGGAGTCTCCTCACAACCCTGGCAGAGATCTCTGCAGTAACCATCTAGACAAATGCTAGAGGGGGAGCTGGCATCCCACGACTCTGGAGGAGGGTCAGAGAAGGATCCCTGTTTCCCATAACATCTCTTCATCATCCTGACTGGCACTTTGGAAACCCTGTGTTCTAAAGGTTTCATTTTTACTTGAAGATGCTGATCTGCCGCAGGGATTTGAGGAGGTCATGAGGATTTGCTGTTGTCTGTTTACCTTTGCTTTGTGTTTTTGCACCTTGATTTTGCAGGTGTTTTCACTTTTTGATCCTCATTCAAAGAAAGTATTTCATTTTATGTGCATCTCTACCCAGTGCACATTCAAGTAAAAGTAGATTAAATGTGTTATTTTACCCATATATGTACAGACCTCAAACAAAAATATATATACTTGAATATGCATAGTTATGTCATATATATATATTTCTATATAATATACTGCAATAAGGTAAATTATGAAAGAATACCTATTCTTACTATGCATGATTGATTCTACTAATCACTGTTCTAATTCTAGTCTATTCTCTATATTTTATTAAAATAATTTTTGAAAAGCCAGCAGTAACCCACTGAAGATGGTTTCAGGTGGCTATTAATACAAATTCTGAATAACATGCCTCAATTGACCCAGTTTTTCCATGACATTGGCATTTCCCCAGTATTACAGGCATGTGTGGTCTGGATGCCTCAAATTTTTGTAAAGTAGTAGGGGCATAAGTTTAAAATCTTTTCTCCTACCTTCCCTGTCATCTGTATCACACAGTCTGCAGCCCTTCCCAACCTCCTTGCTTCCCCAGGCCCCAACTCCAAATACATGTCCCAGCTCATCGCAGTCTTTAGTCTCCCTCAGGGATTGCTCAAGTTTTGTTTTTCCAGTATTGTTGTTCATTTTACGACTTAAGGTTTTTACAGCACTCCTACATAAAGAGAAAAATTAAGAGAATGGTACAAAGATTTCCCATTTAGCTTCTGCTTCCCCTTCATATGTATAGTATCTCCCATTATCAATGTGCCTCACAAGTGGTCCATTTTTAACAACAGATGTGTCTATATTAATACATCATCATCAGCTTTGGGTAACTAGTTATACGGTTGCTGAATTGCATGTTAAAATTATGTTTACTTTGATAAGAAACTACCAAATTGACTTTCAAAGTGCCTGTAGTTCCCACTAGTAATGAAAATACCTACTGTCTACATCTTTGACAGCATTTGATGTTGTCACTGTACCAGATTTTGACCATGGTCATAAGTGTTTATTTATTGGGTGTGTGCATGACACTATCAAGTGAGACTTCAAGCCTGTGGATGATTGGTGTCAATTGGGGGAAAAGGCACAAAGAGGCCAACTCAAGTTTTAGAATTTGACCCAAAGCATCTTGAACCTCCATAACCACGTGAGGCAATTCCTTATAAGAAATCTCTGTTTACATGGTTGGATTCAGTTTCTTTGAGAAGCAAGATTTGTTTACCATCCCCATCACTCTTGTCTTCCTGATCAGGCCCTGCCTTTTGCATAAGGGAAAGGGGTATCATTGCTGGGGCCCAGGAGGCAGAGAAAAGAAGAGAAAGTTCTTTCTCTGGGGATATTTCTAACACAAAAAGGGACTCCCATATTCACCCTATTCCCTTGTTCCCAGAGGCCTTGACCACTTGACTTTCCCTCATGTTTTGTTCTAAAGTCCCCTTAACCACTTAACCCCTACACATGACAGTGCACTCACTGCAGGTGTCCAGCATCCAAACCCACTCCCCACTTACCTCTCTGCATCAAAAATCTTCCCTGGGGGACTCTAGAAGGGAAGCAGCCAGAGAAGCACACCCATTTATAGGTTTCAAAAATTTCTGACTACTGGGTTCAGAAGGGAGTGGAGAGTCTATAGGGGAGGCAAGAAGGCCTGCAGTAAATGTGCTGTCATAGTCCAGGTAGAGGTAGATGATAATGTCAAAAGGACTAGTGGGAGAGCTCTGGACATGGACTGGAAATGGAGGAAAAGGGGAAGGACTGGATTCAGGGGAGGGAAAGAGAGGAGGAAGAGGGGGTCCCACCTCCTCCTCATTTTTCTGACTTGACCTGGGGGTGAGGGGATGGAATGTAGGCTTAGATGTCAGAGACCCATTAACTCTTCCCTGGGTAAAGGGAAGGAAAGGCACTGCTGTCTTGGAATGGGCAAGGCACTTGGCAGTGACACAGAGCAGGAAGACAGTGCCTGTCCTCAGCAGACTGTGTGCAAAACACAGCAGAGGCCTCTCTAGTGACCCCTGGTAATCCTATCATAGAACTGATTGTGTGTGTTCCCTGAAGGACAAAGTCACTTCAACAAAGGGCTCCCACAGGCATTCTGGGCTGTGTGTGTAGGATACTACAGCCTCACACTGGGAGGAGGAGATAGGTAGCAGAGCTCAAACAAGGTGGTATCTACCCCAAAGGGGTTTGTGTCCTGGATGTAAATGGGAGAACATTCCAGAAATCTCATACCTAGTTGTGATGACACTCTAGCTGCTGAATCTCTGCCTCTGGAGCTAGGAATTGATGGTTTAGGGAAGCAGGTAATTACATTCCCCTAAGATGGTGGTGCCAGAGTGCTTAGTAACATTCAATGAAAGAAAAAACCCTAACACAGAGTTTTCAAAATCCACATTTACATTGATTGACAGCTCACAGTGGACAAGGCACTTTGCTTAGCACAGCCTGGCATCATCTCCTCAAAGCCTCCCAATGAACTTCTGAGCTGGCATCTGTCACTACCTCTTATTCAAAGTTCAGTGTGTTTATTGGATGGTTCATATTTTAGAATCAGCATATTAAAAATGTGAATTATTCATGGCAAATTGGAGTGCATCCTCACAGGGCATGCAACTTTTCTCTGGACCACGCTATATTTCTGTCTCAGGCTTCTTTTTTCAATACTGCCACAATTTTCTGGGCCACTTTTGAATATGTGCCTCTGGACAGCACTGTTCTTGTCATGGAAGCAGAACTTTTCTATGTCCATCAGTGGCTCAAGCTCTTTGTCAGGTCCCTAGAAGCCTTGCTCACTGCTCCACCCTCAACTCCTCCACACTTGATTGCTTTTCCCCCTCAGGTAGTCTGCATCTCATACATACTTATCCACCAGAATGCCTCTGGCTTGGTCTCTTGCAGTCTCACAATGTAATTTCCTTCCCTTTCTTTGCAGATACAATCCAGCCTCCATGTAGTGAAGGCCTTCTAGATGAAAAGCATTTACATGTATTTTCCTGATAAGGTTTTAAAGGGATTTTCCTTATTTAAAAAAAAATGGCTGGCCACAGGGCCATACTATATTAGAACAGGCAGAAGGAGCCACTAGGATGCTCCTAAATTCTGATGATTGGCTCCATTTTAAGATCTTGATAGCCTCATTACTATTTCCCATTTAGATGTGTAACTAACTGCTTTATTTCATGATATGGTGCTCTCTCTATGTGTTTAATTTTTTAAATAACTTATTCATTATTTTTAGAGAGAGGGAAAGGGAGAGAGGAAAAAAAGGAGAGAAACATCAATGTACAGTTGCTTTTCACCTGCTTCCACCTGGGGACCTGGCTGGAGACCTGGCTTGTAACCTGGTTATGTGCCCTGACTGGGAATCAAACCAGTTACCCTTGGGTTCGCAGGCCTGTGCTCAATCCACTGAGCTACACCAGCCAGGGCTACGTGTTTAATTTTTAAAATCCCTAGACATACGCAACAATAGGGAACCCTGTTTGTCTATCAGCCAGAGTCAGTGATATTATGCCTTATCTGCTTCACTCAGGCTTTTCTTCTTTCCCTTTCTCCTTCTTTTCTTTTTCTTTCCTTTCTTCTTTATCCACACCCTTCCTCCCTCGGTCCTTTCCTC
The DNA here is from genome assembly GCA_004026585.1 of Noctilio leporinus. NCBI lineage: Eukaryota > Metazoa > Chordata > Mammalia > Chiroptera > Noctilionidae > Noctilio > Noctilio leporinus. The sequence continues at coordinate 26,050 of PVIW01010268.1, forward strand.
CTTTTCTTCCTTCCTTCTTATTTTGTTGTTACTATAGGATTTTGAACCAAATCCCAGGTATCAAGGCAGTTTACTCCTACACACCTGAGGGTGAAAACAATGAAAATAAGGCCTTTAAAATATAGCTTTTATCCATCAGACAAACCAACAATCCCATGTATTATCTAATACTCATTTCACAACCAGATTTCTGTAATTCCTCCAAATACTTGTTTGCTTGTAATGGACCAAAATTAGGTTCATACATTGCATTTCTGGATGTCCCTTAATTCTCTCTCTCTTTAATGACTAGAAGAGTTTACAAATCACAAACTTAGAGCTGTTTCCTACAGGGATGTTGGTTAACAATTCTGAAACCCCTACACATATATACTGAATGTGGCAAATTATTTATAAGGATGGTGGCTGTTGAAAGCCAGATTTCTCACTGATAGAGTAGATGGTTACAGATAAAGAAAGATATTGGCCCAGAGATCCCTTCTGGTGATAATGAGTTAGAACTAGAGACATCAGTATGAACTCATGTTCAACTTAATGTACTGTACATACCAATGGTGATGTGTATACACACCACACACACACACACACACACACACACACACAGCGGTTAATACACACACTTATATTTACTTAATCTCTCAATCGAGACTGCTAAAGCAAAAATCCTATAGTAGCAATAAGTGCCCACATATAGTTTTTTAACACCATTCTACAATATAAGGAAGCAGAAATTCATGGGAGATTGCAACAGGGCCCTTGGGGGGGGGCGGTCATAGTTTTAGTGGACACATTTTGCCCATTGAAAAAGGAAAACTCTTAATAACAGAGTTTGGTGAAAAGGAAAGGTATTTTGTTTATTTGAAGGATATACAAATTTATATGAAAGGTGCAATTCTGCTGTTAAATCCCATTCCCTTTAAAAACATCCAAAATATACAGTCCTGCCCAATTAGGCTAGCTTTAAAATAGATGAGCAAAAGATACCATCTTTCAGAAACACAAGAGTTCACAACTTAGCATTCCAGCTATAAATTCAAAGTTCTCGGCAGCTGCTATACCCAATTAGGGGAGGATATTGTGCACACTTCCTAATTCTTACACCACATGTAATTTCCTATCTTTGTGCAAGCTGCACATCTCCCTTTCCCCTTCCACTGCCCCTCCTAGACCAGGTGAGTCCTTCCCTGCTTCTCAGGCCGCAAGTCTGTCTGTGGGTCCTCCAGGGGGAAGGGAGAGAGGGGGAGGAGGAGGGGAGGGGAACGGAGGGGAAGAGAGGGAAGGGAAGGAGGAGGGAGAGCTTCTGCACTATTTTAAACCATGACGGTGGCCTGTGACACAGTGAAAGGGTGACCAATTGTGGCCACCTGTGAAATCTTGAGCAGCCTTGTAAATTCTTTCATCACTATTTTATTGTCAAAAACCCCTCCCACCTTCTTGGGGCAGAAGTTTGGCATTTGCATAACTAAGACACTAGATACCAGCCATAGATATGCAAAGTAACTCTTTCAGGAAAAGTGGCTTTCCTCAGTGTCCTACCCCTATCCCCAAACTACAGAGTGGGGGATTTTGGCTTTCTCTCACTCTGTAACAAGATGGCTTGTCCTATGACTAGAGTGGGAAATATACAAGATGGGTGTACTGTGTCTAGTTGTGGCAGAAAGCAAGGATGTGCTAAAAAGTACAATAGTGGAAATAGGTCAAAGGACATAAGAAGCAAATGAAAGACATTCAAGGGCCAAAAATGGAACAACTTGAACCGAGAAAAAAAAAAAAAAAAAAAAAAGCAGTATTGGATTGTCATGCAAAGCAAAAAACAAAATCCATGAGGTCCTACTGAGATAAATCAATGGTTGAATAAATACATAAAGGGGCAAGAATAGACAAACATCCCATGGAGTAGCATCATTCTAAATCATTCATGTAGATAACCACCCTCTAAGGAGGTTGACCATAACCCCACTCCTTAAGTGTGATTTATATTATTGTGTTATATATGACAAATACATCATAGTAATGTGTAATGAAAATAATAGGGAGCTTCATGTAGAGCATATGGGAGTTCTCTAAACTGTTTTTGAAATTTTCTGCAAATTTAAAACTATCCTAAAAATAAAAAGCTTATTTCTTAAAAAGGTGATGCAAAGAGCATGTGGGGAAAGCCACAGACAGGGAGAAAATATTTTAAATGCCATATCTGATAAGGGACTCATGTCCCAAGTAAACAAAACACTTTTCATTACATTATAAATTCAAACAAGTGCATAAAAATGTGTAAGGATCACCCCCACACATGCAAAAAGCATACCAAAAGATGATCAGAGTCATTTTTCACCAGAAAAATATAAATGTAAACTGCAGAAAGATTTACCTGCAATACAAATTTATCAGAATGACTAACATTTCCAAACACGAAAATACCAAAATTTGGAAAGGATGTGGAATTTTTACCTACAATACAAATGTATCAGAATGATTGGTATTCCCAAACTTGAAAATACCAAATTTTGGAGGGTATATGGAATTCCCCTTCATTGCTAATAGGGAAGGAAATGTTATAGTTACTTTAGAAGATAGTTTCTGTCATTTTCTTATAAAGTCAAACATAGACTTACCATTAGACTCAAAACCCTACTCCTCAGTTTTAACTGTATGAAGTTGGGGTCCACGAAAACCACCAAAGCTGTACATAATTATTTACAGTAGTTTTATTCATAATCACCAAGAGTTCCTTCAAGAGGTTAACTGACAAATAAACTGTGGTACAACCACAGACCAAAACATGTATTCAAAGCTCAAACCATCCTCAAACACTCCAGAAAAAGGCAGGATCAAAGGCCAATCCTATGAAATGATCAGGGAGAAGTCATGTTCTTATGGCAACTCTTCCAAAGCATACAAAAAGGTGGGCAATTGTTCAACTCATCCTCCCAGGCTACTTTTCTTTTATTCAAAATCCAGGTGAAAAATTCCTCTAACTTGAAACAAGTTCATTCACATAGGATGCATAAATATCTTCTTTATGGTAATGACATATTTAACTCAACAATGTGTTAAATGAACAAGCACCCTGTATCCAAAAAATAAAAATAAGATTTAATGTTATAAGAAATATTCAGCCCTGGCTGGTGGCTCAGTGAATAGGCACCGGCCTGCAAACCCAAAGGGCGCTGGTTCGATTCCAAGCCAGTGCGCATAACTAGGTTGCAAGCCAGGTCTCCAGCCAGGTCCCCAGCTGGAGGCAGGTGAAAGGCAACCATGCATTGATGCTTCCTCCCTCTTTGCCTCTCTCCCTTCCCCTCTCTCTGAAAATAATAAAATCTTCTTCCTTTTTTTAAAGAAATATTCAGTTGTAATTCCATGCATACAAGGTAGAGTAGAAAGAAAAAAAACATTGGTTCATGTCAATGACTATGAGGAGAGAGCCTTATTAAGGCCTTAAAATTAGTTGAAGAGAAAAATAACTTTTAGCAAACTAAACCAGAAGGGAATTTTTATTTCCTAAAATTGAAAACAACCTACTTAAATGTGAAGCTTTAGAAGCATTCTTATTATAGGCAGGGACAAGTCAGAGATGCAAGCTGTAGGTGTTAAATAAATAGAAGGTATGAATATGGAAAAGAAACAGTATCTGTTGATAATATGATTTTCTATCTAGAAGATTCAGAGGAATGGACACATGGATTATTCAAATGTATAGCAGACTGCCAACAAGAGGGTATAGAATAACTAATTGGAACATGTAATACAAAAAAAAATTTCACCGACTTGTGAACCCAAAGGTTGCTGGTTTCATTCCCCAGCCAGGGCACATAACTAGGTTGCAAGACAGGTCTCCAGCCAGATTGTAGCTACAGGCAAGTGAAAGGCAACCATACATTGATGTCTCTCTACCTCTCTGCCTCTCTCCCTACCCCTCTCTCTAAAAATAAATGAAATCTAAAAAAATGTTTTCATTCACCACAGCAATAAAATCCAAAAATTAACTAAAAAGAAGCATAATAAAAATATAAGATCTTTATGAAGGTAACTAAAAAGTATACCGATAGAATTAGGTTTTAAAAACTCTCCCAAATAGCCCTGGCTGGTGGCTCAGTGAATAGGGGCCGGCCTGCAAACCCAAAGGTCACTGGTTTCATTCCCAATCAAGGCACATAACCAGGGTGTAAGCCAGGTCTCCAGAGAGATCCATAGCTGGAGGAAGGTGAAAGACAACTATACATTGATGTTTCTCCCCCTCTCTGTTTGCCCCCCTTCCCCCTCTCTAAATATAATAAATAAAATATTAAAAAGAATAACCGTCCCAAATAAATGGAGCAGTTTCCGTATTCACTCATGGGAAACAGAATATTGCCAATATATCAATGCTGCTTAAATTATTTACAACTACCACTTTACAGATAGTGGCTAAAATAGCAATTAAAATTGGGGGGTCTGACTTCTGCTCCCTATATCAAACCTGGAAAAATATAGAATGAAGTGGGGGAGAGTCCTACAACAAAATCTAAACAACAAAACATGAGAAAACTCTGGAGTGTTGGGGAGCAAGGAAGTGGGTGAGGACTAGCCTTTATAAAATTATTGTTTTAATAGAATATAAAGAATACACTAGAAGTAGGAAAGTGAATATCAGAGTAAATCGTGCCCAGCAAGATTGTAACTGAAAGCAGTTCTGTTACCTGCCTCTACAAAAGCCAATACTCCAGAGTCAGGTACTGATGTAAAGGAAAGTGGTTCAGTTGAAGATGTTGGCCATCTGGAAGATGAGTCACTCATGTCTCAAAGACCATCTCCACATTCAGTGGAGGCAGAGGTTTTTATAAGGAGGGAGAGGGGATCAGAAAAAAATATCAAGGGAGAGTGTTGCAAAGTTCTCTACATGTTGACTAGCACAGTCCATTCTGATAAGGCAAGTGATGGTCTGTTGTGCATTACCTGGTTTATTCATCAGGGATTCACATTATCCCAGCTTAATGTCATCATTGTTCCATGGTTGAAGATCTACAAAACTTCTGGAGCTGGGATGCTTGAAGAGCAGCGTCTATATCTTTTAAAATTCATATAAATGATAGATAGATAACTAAAATTAGTTCCTAGGATTCTTATACAAATGTGTTGTTTATCTATAAGCCATATATTAGTCAGAGTCAGCACTTGCAGGCACAATGTCAAAAGAATACAATCTCCCGCTGTTATAAGATTAGGTACTTGTTAATGAAATAACTTTTGTAGTATCTTATATATCAATATATGGGACATAAGCATGCACATGTATGTATATACATATTTATGTAGGTGGTGTGTACATATATGGGTATAAGCATATTTAATCTATATGCTATACACACATATATAATATACACAAACTAGATAGAGAACTAAGAAATCATAATTACTATGAATGAGGATCAAACATGAAAATCTGGAGCGGCAAGGCAAAGGTAGATAACTGTAAACTGGCAGGACCTCCCCAAATCCCTGCTGCAGTTCAGTATCTCCAGTAAGAACAAAACCTTTAGAACACAGTCTTCAAAGTGTCAGCCTGACTGGTGAAAAGACACCATGGGAAAGGTGGGTGGCTCTTCTCTGACTCTCCCACCATGGTTCTATGCACCATTTTTTCACTATAGTAAGCAGTGTTCAATAGTTCTGGCAGAAACTGTATGAGCCGCAAAACCAAAACTACCACACAAAAAGATTGCCAACCCCTGGTCAATAAAACTCTTGTAATTAGGTTGTGTGAGACCACCAATACTGCTATTCTTTTTTTCAAAATTGGTTTGGCTTATTTTAGTGCTTTATCTTTCCATAAAAGCATTCTTCATTTTACATTTCAGACTTAGCCTATTAATTTCTACAAAAACTTCCTGTTGGTATTTAAAAAAATTATTGTGGTAACATTCACATAACACAAAAATTAACAATTTTTCCTGGCTGGTGTGGCTCAGTGGGTTGAGCACCAGCTTGCAAACTCAAGGGTCCCTGGTTCAATTCCCAGCCAGGGTACATACCCAGGTTCAAGCCTGGTCTCCAGCCAGATCCCCAGCTGGAGGCAGGTGAAAGGCAACCATACATTGATGTTTCTCTTCCTTTCTTCCTCCCTCCCTTCCCCTCTCTCTAAAAATAGTGAATAAAATCTTTAGAAAAAAAAAAAAAAAACTTGTTCAAAGTGTAAATGTATGGCTGATAACCTCGACAAGAATTCTTTAAAAAAAATAACCAATTTCAAGTGAACAATTCAGTGGCATTGGTTATGCAACCAGGACCTCAACCTAGTTCCAAAGCATTTCTTCACCCCTAATGGAAAACTCTTACCTATTAAGCAGTTTCTCTCCATTCCTCTTTGCCCCAAGCGCCTGGCAATTAATAATCTGCATTCTGTCCCCGAGAGTTTATTTATTCTAAATATTTCATATAAATGGAATCATACAACACATGACCTTATATGTCTGACACCTTTCACTTAGTATAATGTTTTTGAGATTCATCCGGTCATTGTTATGTACCAGGTTTCATTTCTTTTTATGACTGAATAATATTCCATTGTATGTAAATTCCACAATGTGTTTCCCCATCATACATAGATGGAAATTAGGGTAGTTTCCACCTTGTGGCTGTTATGAATAATGCTACTATAAACATGAGTGTATATGTGTTTTTAAAAACTATTTTCAAGTGTTTTTGGAAATGGAATTGAGGGATCATAGTGTTTCTACATTTAACTTTTTGAAGCACTACCAAACTAAGATTCTGATTGTGATTGTGATGAATCTAAAGAATAATATGAGGATAATTAACATCTTAATATAGAATTTTGTGACTTATGAAAATAGTATATCTATTTACCCTTTTTTTGATAGTTTAATCATGGTTTTGTAGTGTTCAGCGTACACATCTCACACATATTTTGTTAAACTTATGCTAAAAAATTCATTTCATGTTTTCTAGTTCTATTATAAATAATATTGATTTTTTTTCCAAATTTCACTTTTAAAAGTAATGATAGAGTATAGAAATATATATTTACTATATGACACTTCTATATTGTTCTTGTGTCTAAGGACTTTGTTAAATTTAATTAGGAATTTTTATTGGTAGACTTCAATGAAATCTGCTAATAAGAACTATTTTATTATTCTATTTTCCTATCTTCATGTCTTTTATGTTTTGTTCTTGCTTTATCCCATTGTCCCAGACTTCCACATTTTTATATAGTTTGAAAGAGTTTACCTAAGGTTGGATATCATAGACTCTTCCCAATCGTAAAGGAAAATAATCCAGTCTTATATCAAGTATGATGTTAGCTATAGGGTGTTTTGTTTGCTTGTTTGTTTGTTTTTATATTTGAATCAAGGATCAAAAGCCTTATGGATATCCAGGCCAGAAACTGCTCACATAGAAGCAAATATTCTAAATAAATCAATAGCATATTTAACATAGCAGTGAATTAAATAGACCAACAGTCTAAGTCTGTTTTCTCTGCTATACAAATATTCTGCACACTGCGTATGTTATAAACTATAGAAATTTATTTGTTCTGGGGGTGGAAGGATGAGATTAGAGTATCAATTTGATAAGGGTCTTCTTTTGTGTCATTGACTTCTCATTGCATCTTACATGATGAGAGAAACTAGGGATCTCTAACCCATTTTATAAGGCACTAATCCCACTCATGAGGGTTTTGCCATCATGACTTAAGCACCACCCAAAGGTCTAATTTTTCTAATACTATCACAGCAGCCATTAGAATTTCAAATATTAATTTATTTTATTCAACTATCAACTATTCATTTAAAGGGGACACAAACATTCAGACCAGAGCACATTCTGTGTTCAATGAATGAAAATAAGTTTTAACATTAGAAAATATTTCCATGTGCAATTCCTTGTATTAACAAATCAACAACAAACACATTTTATCACATCTATGGATATAGAAACAAAAACCTTTGAGAGATATTCAACATGATTTACAATAAAATCATTTAGCAAAATCAGACAAGAGGACAATGTCCCTTTCTTAAAATTGGCAGCAAACTGAAATATGAAATGTCAGAAGCATTCCTGTCAGGCATAAGTTGTATACATATACTATACTATCACCTCTGCTTTTTGAAGCTTCACTGAACTAGAAAGCCTATAGATATCAAAATAAAGAAGTATGTATGTTGAAAGAAAAGAATTAATATTTGGTGTTGCAACATGACCAACTATCTAGCAAATTCAAAGAAGTAGGCCCATGCAACAGTGAAATGAATAGAATACTTCAGAAATATAGTGGATGGAAGATCATCAGAGCAAAATCAAGACCTTGTCATGCAAAAGCCATAATTATTTAGAACATGTAATACAAAATACCCACATGTACAACTACAACAAAATTTAACTTACCTAAGAAGAAGCCTAACAAAAAGTAGGTCTTTAGGGAGGCAGTTTACAAGTTTATTGATAGATACAATTAAAAAGTTCCCAAATAGAACAGTATGCTATACATACTGAAAGAGAACAGAATATTGCAAAGATGACAATCCCCCCCCCTCCCCCCAGATTTATTGCCTTAAGTTTAGGGCCAAAATGAATGAGAATCTTGGACTTCTGTCTCTCATTCCAAAGCCAACCCTAGAAAAATGTGGAAGGGAGAATGAAATTTTAAACTATGCATATCAACAATGCTATTTAAAGAACAAAATAGGAGAAATCCCTTGGGGAGACTGAAGACACTGGTGAGCTGTTACCAGTGTTTGGGGTGGTGGTACTGGGAAGTTAGGAGGGTCTGCAGCCTGCATAGATGCAGATGACGGGATGGGAAAGAAGAAAAGTTTAAACTTCTGCCTCTGCTTCATTGTGTATATTGGAGTCAACATACCAGGCCACTGTATGCCAGTATATCTGGGGTGATACCTGCACAGCAGGAATAATGCGACTATTGAGCCACTAAGACTCCAGAGTCTGTGTTCATAACCACCTGAAATCACCTTTGAGGGGGAGGACAAACCTCTTTTTAAATTTACCATTTTAATAAAAGATAAAAACTGGACCATATATAAATAGAATGTCAAGATCAGAGGCAGTCCGGCAGAGTAAAAGTGGGTATGCCTTAAGTTAACTTGGCCAGATGCAAAATCTATTTCTGACTCTGAGTGAGGGTTTGACAAAATGAAAATCAGTCCCCTGGACTGTGAAACATTTAGATACTTCAAAAGAACAAGACCTCCCCATTTTTCATTGTCCATCATCTTTTGTGCAGAAAATAAGTTCTTTAGAACAAAATGTTTCAAAAATCTGGCTGCCTGGTAAAGAAGAAACTTTGAGAACGGGGGCTTCTTCTCTGACCATTCCGCACTGTCCTGGGCGCTACATTTCCCCCAGTGGCATCTGTGAGGAAACTACAGAAGTGTCTGCAAGGGTGGTGAGGCCCTTCCACAGTAAGGTCTGAGGGGTCCTCCCGCCTGAGAACAGAGGCCCTTATAGAACCCGGGCCTGCTGCTCCCATCAGCTCTGGGAAGCTTCAGGGCAGGGCTGTGAGGCTGAGCACTCCCAGCCCCCACCTCCTCAGGGAACTGGGGAAGGTTGGGCTTTGGTCTGAAGGTCACAGACTCAGGTCTGCAGAGGGCAGGGGCCCAGGTCACATCCGGTCAAGGTGAGGACCAGAGGAAGGACTCCGTGTTTCCCTGGGATCAGATCCCAGCTCCACTCCTGCTCTCAGCCCTGGGGGACCCCAGATAAGCTTCCGGGATGTGACTTCCGGTGACTTCCGCCCGCCAAGTCTGAGAGGTGAGGGCGGCGCCTGGGAGGCTCGCTTCTGGTTCGTAGAGGGGAGTCCAGTCGTGCAGAGATTCAAGGTATGATCTTGAGGGAGGACTGAGACCCCTCTCTCCCGACCACAAAACCCAGGTTTGCCCCTCCTGTCAGCACTGAGAGTCCGGGACTGGGGTTTCTGGGGGCTATTTCTCACAACCCACCCACCCCACCTCCGCAGGTAATTCCAGGATCCAACGAGCAACCTCAGTTATGCAGGGGGCGGGGCCCCGACTATACCTTGAATCAAGATGGGGCCACAGAGGGAGCTGAGGGACTCCAGGGGATCAATCTCTACCTCTGTCGGCAGTGCTGGCTGGGAGGACCAAGGAGCAGGATAATCAGAAACGGGGATTCATAACTTCCAACTCTACCTGTTCTGACACTCTGGGGGCTCCGTGTAAGGGCACAGCCTCTCAGCTCGGCAGAGAGTGTGTCCAGAATGTGACCGAAGTCAACGTGAAGACCACAAGGGTGCTCAGGGGACGCTGGGCCCCTGAACATTTCAATCAGGCAGGCCTTAGGGAGGCAGAGGGGGAGGGGTGGGAGTGGGGGGAATGACCACACATGGTATTTTCTGATTTCTGCATCAGGGTCTGAGAGACCCTGGGGTTTTGATAAAAGAAGCTGGGCTGAAGGCGACAGAAGAGAGGGCCCCAGGTCCTGCTGATGTCAAATTGAGGAGACATTGAGGGAGAAATAGGTGACACTGGACACCAGAATAATCAGTCCTGGAAGGCCAGGTGGCTGGGCCATCCACAGGTAGCATTTCCTGACTTCCATATCCAGGTCTGAGAGAATCTGGGGCTCAGTGTAAGATACAAAGCCACAGGTTGGCTGAGGGGACCCTGGACCCTACAACCTACGGGACCCCATGAAAGCTCACCTCTGCTGTCAGCCATGGGAGCTCTCCATGGCAAATAACTAATGCTGCATTTCCCGACTTCCATAAGTGTCCAGGTCTGAGTGAGCCTCAGGACTTGATGAAAATTGTAGGGCCTTAGGTACACAGAGAGGATGCAGAGGTACTGCCCAGGAGGCAAGTGGCACTTCCTGACTTTTGCATCTATTTGACAGGCTCTGGAGTTTGGTGTAAGGAGTAGAGCCTCAGGTGAGCAAAAGGAAGGCCCAAGTCCTGCCAGAGTCAAGGTGAGGAACCTGAGGGAGGACTGAGGGGATCAAGGACCCCTAAACAGAGGGGAATCCACAGAAGCCTGCCCCACTGAAAGTCTTGGGAGGTCCAATGATGACTGACCACCCAGTGAAGACACTACAGATGCCTATATCTGATGTCAACATTGAGAGGGTAGGAGCAGGAATGACACATGTGGCAGAGGGAGGACCCAGGTCCTGCCATTGTCAAGGTGAGGCTAGAAAGGGAGGACTGAGGGACCTTGGATCCACAATGGAGAGGAGCCCACATAACCCCTGCTGTGAACCCTGAGAGGCCCCAGACCCAATGAACGATGACCACATGCTTTGCTCCTGACTTGGGCATTTGCTTGTGAAAGATTGAGGACTTGGTAAAAGGAACAGGCCCTTGGGTTGGTGGAAGGGAGAGCCCAGGTCCAGCCAGGAATCAAGGTGAGGACTCTGAGGGGAGACTAGGGGGCTCTGGCACTTGAGCTCTGAAAGGTCTGGCTCCAGATTGGCAGAGGAATGGGGCCCAGGTTCTTCTAGGACACAAGGTAAGGACCCATGATAAGACTTAGGAAGCCCTCTAACAAACTTTGAGGGGTCCCCACTGTCCCCTCTTCCTGCCATCAGCACAAGGGAAGGCTGCATGGCAAGGATATTGGTGTGGGTTGCTTCCAGACTTCTGCCAGAGAAATGACAAAGGAAGGTGTGGGCATTGTCCTGAAGTGGCTCATTGCAGGGCAATAAGCGAAGAGGTCCCAGGCCTTGCCAGTAATCAAATTGTGGGTTTTGAGGCAGCATGAGGGCACCTCCCACCCCAGCAAAAAAAAGGGACCAGTTGGCTCAGGCCTTGCTGGCACAGCTGGGTTGCTCTGGGCATGATAGCCAATGTGATGTGTCCTAAAGTCCACCTTGGAGTTTCAGGGAGACAAGGGCATTGGTCTGAAGGGTGTAGTTTAGGTGATGAGAAGGAGGGGTTCAAGGCCCTAATGACTTTAAAGTGAGGAACCTCAGGGAGGACTGAGAGGGTTCCGCCCTAGGCAGAAGTGTTCCCCCCTCTCATATGCCAGAAAACCCCAGCAGCCAGCCCTGGGGGGCCTGGAAGACGTCAGGAAGAGACTCCTTCCCCAGGTCCCCCGTGTGAAGCGGTGTCTGCGAGAGGGTAGCCTTGGCTTGAGGTAGGCATTCTGAGTTCAGCAGAAAGAAAAGGTCCCAGGACCTCTCTGAGTACACATGGTTACCTTGAGGAGGACCGAGAATACCACCCTTCAAACAAAGGAAGAGCCTGAAGCCCACTCTGTGTCCTGGGACACCCCTGGCATGGGTCTTCGGAGGTAGTTCTCTCACACTTGTCTCAAGGCACTTGGGAACTTGAGGTCTTTGATCAGAAGGGATGATTTCAGTTTATGAAAAGAGCTCAGTTTTCACCAGGGTTGTAAAGGATCGGAACCTTTTCTTGGTGAGCTACACAGATAAATTTCACACTAAAGGAAATGTATGAAGATGAGGATGATGGTATGAGTGCAAACAAGAGAGAAGCAAGCCAATGGAGACATAGAATTTTGAGACTTTAAAAGTCCTTTTGGGAACTGTGGTGAGGAAATATTGATATTTCCAGTAAAAATGTGTTGGGGAGCTGCACAGATAATTTTACACATAACTTTACAGAGCCTTCTTCTAAGTAAAAGCAATAAATTCTCCTACAGGTGGATTTATTTAAATAAAATATGCTTATTTAAAAAATGAAGGGACCACCCCACACCATCAATCAGCCCCCTGTCCTCACCATCGGGAGTCCTCAAGCAGGGTGACAGGAGATGATATGCTCTTCTTCCTTTCCACATGCTTGCTTCGTGAGAGGGCCTGTCACTGAGGACAGTTAGTAAGGGTAAATCGGGTCATCAGGAGTGCTGATCATGCCTTGTCACGAAGAAAGGCAAGTAATATTGAGGACAGACTAAGGGGACTACCCAGAACAGATGGGCCCAGGCCCTGCTGTCAGTCATAGGGGAACCTGGGCAGACTTGGGAGCAGGTGTGGCTCCTGTTAACATTTGTCTCAGAGGTCTCAGGAGGGTGAGGTCCTTAGTCTGAGAGGATACTGTCTCTGAGATCTACACTTGGTCAACAGAGAGAGGAGCCCCAGATCCTGCCAAGAATCAAGGTGGGGACCCTGAGGGAGGAGTGAGGGTGTCCCAGTTGTCAGAGCAGGAGTGGGCTCCACAGAAATCTGCCTTGCTCTGACTGTTAGCCTTGAAAACCCCAGGGCAGTGCTGTCAGCCTGAGCCCCCCACCCCTCTTCATTTCCTGATCGGTACTCTGAGGGAGAGGAGGGCCTTGGTCTGAAGGTCTAGACTCAGGTCAACTGGGGTAGGACTCCAGGGCTTGCCAAGAATCAAGGTGAGGACTGAGGAGAAAGAGAGCACATGGGAATCGAGATCTACCCTGCCCCTTCTGTCTGCCGTGGGGAAACTCAGAATGGTGCCTGGATTGGCTCAGCTCACTTCCTCTCCCAGTATCTAATGGAGGTGCATCCTAAGTCTAAGTAGAGTGGGCTCACTCAGCAGAGTGAGTTGTCTGAGACCCTGCAGGGTGTCATGGGGAGGAAATGACTGGAACCTTAGCCCAAGATAGGTGGCCCCAAAACTTTGGTCACCTCTTCTTGATCCCATGGGAGGCTCTGGGCAGGTGTAACCAGATGTGGAGCCCCTCATTTTCTTCTCTTAAGCATCAAGGATATGTGGTCTTGTTCTGAGAATTTAGCCTCAGGCCAGCAGAAAGTGGGTGAGGGGCCCATCCTTGGCGGGAGAAAGGTGAGGATCCTGAGTGCACAAGGAAGAGAGGGGACTATACAGAGTCCCACCACCACTCCTGTCAGTACTGGGGTCCCAGGTCTGTGCTTGCCATCTGCATGCTGAAGTGCCCCTTCATTTCCTCGTGCAGGGTTTCCAGGTTCCAGGAGGTGGAGGCCTTGGTCTGAGCTACATATTCTCAGGTCACAGAGCTGCTGAAGGCCAGGCAGTGACAGGAGTTAAGGTGAGGTGCCCACCCTGAATATGTACACAGGGGTTCCCCTCCCCCAGATCAAAGGGAATCCCACAGCACCTGACACCTCCCCACCCCACTGTCAGCCCCAGAACCATGGGCTGTGCCTTCTGTACACTGAAGAGTCATCTCACTTCCTACTTCAGGTTTTTAGTGGACAGGCTGATCAGGAGCGACCCCTGTGAAGCCCAAGAGCACCCTTAAAGAGGGGACCCATAAGTTGCCTTTGTCAGAGCCGCCTAGGGTACATTTCTCAGGTGGTGTCTCTCTCACTCCCTCTCTCCCACAGGCCTGTGGACCCCCATCATCCACCTTGTGCCCACACTCCAATAGCTGTCTCACCAAGAGTCACCATGCCTTGCCATGAGATGAATGAGCTTTGCAAGTTTGACGAAGATTATCAGGATCCAAGAGAGGCCCAGGACCTGATGGAGGAGCAGCTGTTTGAAGAGGAGGAAGAGGAGGAGGAGGAGGAGGAGGAGGAGGAGGATGACGACGATGATGATGAGGAGGAGGAGGTGGAAGAGGAGGAGGAAAATGAAGATGACAACGAGGAGGAGGAGGATGAGGGTGAGGAGGAGGAGGAGGTTGTGTCTTCCTGGTTCTCCTCATCTTCCTCCTACTCAATCATGCTTGCAGACAGCCTAAAGGAGGTGGCCGCTACTGAGACACCAAGCCCTCCCCAGAGCCCTCAGAGTTCCTGCTCTTCTCTCAGTGCTTTGTCAGGCCCTCCCTGGAGCCAATCTGAAGATGAGGGTTCTAGCAGCCAAGAAGAGGAGGCACCAAGCACATGGGAGGTCCCAGAAGATGCCTATTCCATGCTCAAAGAAGCCCTACGTGTGAAGATGATAGAAATGGTAGAGTTCCTGCTCCTGAAGTATCGTGCAAAGGAGCCCGCCACAAAGGCAGAAATGCTGAGTATTGTCATTAAAGAGTACCAGGACCACTTCCCTGAGATCTTTAGCCGAGCTGCACAGTGCATGCAGCTTGTATTTGGCATCGATGTGAAGGAAGTGGACCCCAATGACCACTCCTATGCCCTGGTCACCACCCTGGGCCTCACCTATGATGGGATGGTGAGTGATATGCACAGGTTTCCCAACACTGGCCTCCTGGTCATACTTCTTTGGGTGATCGCTGTGGAGGGTGATTGTGCCACTGAGGAGGAAGTCTGGGAGGCACTGGATGTTTTGGGGGTGCATGATGGGAAGGAGCATTGGATTTATGGGGAGCCCAGGGAGCTCATCACCAAAGTTTGGGTGCAGGAACAGTATGTGGTGTATCAGCAGGTGCCTGACAGTGATCCTGTATACTATGAGTTTATGTGGGGCCCAAGGGCCCATGCTGAAACTACTGAGTTGAAAGTCCTCAGGTTTTTTGTCAGGATTAATGCCAGGGATCGCAGTTACTTCCCATCCCTGTCTGAAGAGGCTGAGAGTGATGAGGAAGAGGGGGCCTGAGCCAGAGTTGCATCCAGGCATATTTCAGGCCCACATTCAGCACCTTTGCTTGCTCAGTAGGAAGTGATGCTCATTCTTCTAGGTAGTGAGGATCAGGGTGAGCTGGGAATAAGGGCTTTAGCACCATTGGATTTCTGTTCTCTGTGATGACTTAGACTTCTATCTTTGTTTCCTTTGGGAACTTTTTCATATGTTGTTCCTTTTAATAGAAGGTTTGATAAGCTTCACTATCCAAGTTTGTGACTGACATTGGTCACACATGTATTTGTACTTGTCTTAGTTTGTGAATCAAAACTAGTAACATGGCATTAGAACAGCATTTCCGTAGAAATATGAAAATCTCAGTGGTTCAATCAATGGGATCAAGAAATAGAGAAATAAGTTTGTTACTTCTTGTTTCTTATCCTTTCTTGTCTGTCATTCTATGAAGCAAATTATTTAAGTGTCCTTGGATTTATTTGGTTAATTCAAGGGGGAAAATATGAGATGTCTGCAATAGTGTCAACAATAAAATTAGTTAAAAAAAAATAAGGGGAGCTTTGGTTGGTGGCACAGTGGATAAGGCGCCAGCCTGCAAACCCAAAGGTGGCTGGTTCGATTCCCAGCCAGGGCACATAACCAGGTTGCAAGCCAGGTCTCCAGCCAGATCGTAGGTGGAGGCAGGTGAAAGGCAACCATACATTGATGTCTCTTTCTCCTTCTCTGCCTTTCTCCCTTCCTCTCTCTAAAAATAATAAATAATTTTTAATCAATCAATTAATTAATTAATTAAAAAAGAAGTGGAGACATTTCATCTGAATAAAGAGGATCCTTGCTCAGTGGTTCATTCATTCCCCAGATACTCACTGAGCTTCTGTCCTGGATGTCCCTGTGTAAGTAGTGATGATACTAACATAAGCAGGACCTACCCACCTATAGAATGACAGTGTGTGAGCCACAGTCATATAAGGAACGTGATGAGGTGTCCCCTAAATGTATGATATTCACACTCTCCCCAGTCCATGGCCCACCTTCTACCTTATAGTACATTCCTCTTCTCAGTATATGCATGACATCTCCCAAGACAACAAATAGCAGCCCAGGTAGTAAAAGCAGGACTAAGGAAGGAAGGTGGCAATTTGGGGATTGTCTGATATTTGCTGAGAGTTGGGAGCCAGGTGCTCGCATTTATGCCCAGACTCAGCACTTTCCACATGACAGTACCCCTGCCCTGTTGTTCTCCCATGTGCCTTGCTGTCTAACAATGGAACCTGGTAGGTTGACCTGCTCATCACCACTGTCTCCTCTGGAGGCTGCACAGAATCTCCTGCTTTCATCCTAATACAGAGGGCTCTTGCAGGAGTTCCTCGCTGTCTCATAGCTCCCCTCGATCCAGGCTGATAGCCACAGCCTTTTAAGTGAAAAGTGTTACCTTAGACTCTGATGTTTAGATACCCTGTCATCCCTCCTTGGGAGTCTTCCAACACACTCTGTTTTCCAAAGGGGCTGTGAGTAGTCTGATTGTGCCTTTAATCTCCTGGGCCTTGGGATAAAACCCTGAAGATACACAGAGGATTTATGAAGCCACTGTGGTGCTTGCAATAGGACCTTAATGGGCTTCTTATTTGAATCTGGGAGCTGAACCCATACATGGATGAAGTAATTTATTTAGCAGGTCAAAAATTAATGGCTCAATGTAAGTGGTGGATGAAAAGCAATCACCAAAACCAAATTTTTTAAAAAACAAACAAACAAACCCTGGAATCCTTCTAAGAGGTCAGAAATGGTTTATTGGTGGACATGTTGGTGAAATTAAAAAGAAAAATAGCCACTGTCTCACACTGTCTCTTGTCTGGTCCCTGCCCCATAGGAAAGAGACTGGCTTTCAGTGTGTCTAAATGCATTTGTGCAGGTGTTCAGGCAAGTTCAGTCATATGGAAGGTGGCAGAGATTCACAGGTTAAAAATTTACCCATGCACCCAAAGGGAGGAGAACTTTCTCAGCCTTCTGACATTAGAGACAGTATTGCAACAGAAAGTGCAAAGAGGTGCTATTGTGTGAAGAAGGGAAACCTTCCCTGAGGAGATTTACATGGTCCTCTTACAGTTAGATGTGGTTCTGTATTTGCAGGCATCTGTCACACAGTAGGCACTTAAAAGTTTAGAGAATTTGAGGAGAAATCTGACCACAGGAAATCCTCCAAGCAATGAAGAAGGTTGTTGTCATAACCAATTATGATGATTGCTTTCTGATGAGCACCTACGATGTAATGGTGCACATAAGGGACTTCAGCTCCATGCCCACCTGTATCTTCTCTTACTCTCCTTCCTGGACACAGTACACACTACATTGCCAGTCCACGTATAGTTAGGAAGGTTCATGTGACAACCCTTTGCCACTGAGACATGAGCAGAAGCATTGTTTGTCACATCCATGCATTTGAGAGCCAGTATGCCAGTTCCATGCTTTCTCCCTTGGTTCACCAGCAAATACGGCAACTCCTTGTTGAGATGGGGGAACCACAAGATGGAAGCAGCCTAGATTCCTGGTCACCTAGAACAGGGGACCCCAGCCAAACCACATCAGAATTTATTTCTTCTACTATTTCCATTGCTAGGTTTATATAAACATTTTGTAATATAAAATTACTATACATTGCATATATATGTTACATACATTGTATATACATAATCTTGTTGCAAAAAAAATTAATAACAGATAAATCACAACTGCTCCCTTTTCAAAATTTCTCCCAAATTCAGCCCCCTTCTCAGAGGACAGCAAAATGACATATTGGTAAATATCATTTCAAACTTATACTAGCTTTTTTCATACACAGATATGCTATGAAATATGGTGTATTACCCATGATGTACACATTGACCTGTCACATGCCTTTACGACTTAATAATTTGAATACAGGATAGTCTCAGGACAGTACACATAGACCTACCTCACTTTTGCAAGAAAAACACTAAACCTTATTCAAAAGTGGGCAAAGGAATTGAATAGGGCAATGAGCAAATAAAAAGTTGCTCCACTGCACTAATCAGAAAAACAACAGAAAAACAACCAGAAAATCACAAATGTTAACAAAGATTGGGAGAAATTGGAACACTTGTGCTGTGTTTGTTGGACTGTAAAATGATACAGGCCCTGTGAGAATAGTATGGTGTTGCCTCAGAAATGAAAAACAATTACCATATGATTGAGCAATCTTAATTCCAAGTATGTAACTGCTCCAAAATTGAAACCTGGGTCTCAAAATGAGATTTGTACACCCATATTCATAGCAGCATGTTCATAATAGCTAAAGAGTGAAAACAAACCAAGTATCTATCAATAGACCAATGGATAAGCAAAATGTTATTTAATGGAATTTTATTCAGCCTCCAAAAGGAAGAAAAGTCTGGCATACGCTGCAACACAGATGAGCATTTAAGACATTATGCTAAGGGGAAGAACCCCTACACTAAAACACAAATGCTGCATGAGTCTGCTGATATAAGGTGTTTTGAGTAATCCAGTTACTCGAGACAGAAAGCGGAAAGGTAGGTTCCAGAGCCTGAGGCAAAGGGGCAATGAGGAGTTATGGTTTGGTGAGTATAGAGTTTCTGTTTTGCAATAGGAAAAGAATTCCAGAGATGGGTGGAGATGATGGTTGTACAACAAAAAAAGATTGTACTTACTATCACTGTACTGTAGTAATGTACATTTCTACATTTAGAAATGGTCAGAATGGCAGATTTTATGTATTTTACCACCATAAGAAAATATATTTTATTTTAAATCACACAATGGCAGAAATGAACAGCATCTTTGATCAGCTCATCAATAGACTGGACAGACACAGCCGGGGACGTAGTGAGCAAGCTTGAAGAAATGTCAACGGAAACTTCCAAAACTGAACTGTAAGGAGAACAAAGAATGACAACGATGGAGAAAGTATC
>PVIW01010269.1:0-45454 GCA_004026585.1 Noctilio leporinus
TAAGGTGCCGGCCTGCGAACCCAAAGGTCGCAGGTTCGATTCCCCAGCCAGGGCACATAACAAGGTTGCAAACCAGGTCTCCAGTCAGGTCTGTGGCTGGAGGCAGGTGAAAAGCAACCATACATTGATGTCTCTCTCCCTCTCTGCCTCTCTCCCTTCCCCTCTTTCTAAAAATAATGAAATAAAATCTTTAAAAAAATAAAATAAAATAACTCCCCATTATCTTCTCCTCCAGCTCCTAGTAACCACTTTCTATCTGTATGAATTTGCCTGGTTTTATTGTCTAATATAAATAAAATTATACAAAATTTGTTCTTTTGTGTCTGACTTTCTTTACTTAGTATAATGTTTTCAAGGTCCATTCATATTGTAGCATGTATCAGAATTGCATTCCTTTTCATGGCTAAATAATATTTGAGTTTATTTGAGAATTGATTTGTCCAACAAATGTTTATTGAGCATTTTGTTAAGGGACAAGCACTACTGATACAGCAATGAACAAAACCATACAAATACATAAATTAATATATTGTACATCAAATGGTAATACATGCTGTGGAAAAACCAATCTTGTAGAGATAGCTGTACAGGAAAAGGAGATCTTAGAGGTAAAGTGGGACCATTCACATAGTGCCTTGATGGTTAGTGTACAATGAAATAAGGAACCCAATAGAATATTTGAAGTTGCAGAGTGACAACATCCATCTGTCCTACATTTTGAAGGATTATTCTGGCTTCAGTGTTGAGACTATACTATAGAAGGAAATAAGGCAAAGAAAAAGAAGAAATACCAGTTTGGGGGCTATTCCAATAGTCTGGAAGAAAAATGATAAAACCTATATTAGGGTACATTTAGTCAAGGTTCTGCAGAAAATCAGAATCAATAGGTTATAGGTATAGGCTGACAAGTCTAAACTCTGTAGAGCAAACCAGCATGTTGAAAACTCATTTGGGGTTTCCCTGTTTCAGTCTTGTGACCAAATACCTCCTGAGGGAGAATCTCTTCCATCCCTCTTCCGAGCTCGAGCTCTCGTGTTGCTAGCAATCTTTGGTATCCCTTAGGCTGTAGACACATCACTGTGATCTCTGCCTCCATCTTCACATGGCATTCTTCCTGTGTGCATGTCTGTGTTTAAATTTCCTTTTTCTATAAAAGCACTAGTCATACTAGATTAGGAACCCACCCTACTCCATGAAAGCTGTTTCCTTTATGAAATGGTATGATTTAGTGGTAAAGAAAAATTTTCAGTTTGCCTTTCAAGGGGTAAGACTCTGTCATATTAACTTAGGGTATTGTGATTATTTTTTTCTTCTCTGCATGGCTCAGTTGCTAACATGATTGATATGAGAAGTGGATATTCCATCAGAATAAAGTATTTCCTAAGTCATATATTTCCTAAGAACAGTGCTTTCAGGAACACAGATTGAGAGATGATTCCACTTTGTGGTTAATGTTCTTGAAACCTGGGACTGTCATCTAGAATTTAAAGGCCTAAAAGAAAGGCAGGACTTCCTGGAGTGATCAGCACTGCCAGCAGCTAAAGGTCTTCCCTCATATAAATTTGCTCAGATTGAACTTTGTGGCTACATTGATACTACTACGTAAGTCTGCCCTTGCCAGAAAGGCCAAAGGAAGTAAATGGATTTTAGCACCCTCCATTTATCATGCTTCACACTCCCACTAATTAGAGCCAAAACTGGGAGGAGACTGCTGATCCAGAGGGAAACCACTGATCCAGGGAATGTTAAAAGGAGAATGTCTTCAGAAGATCAAAGGAGCCCCGGCTTTGTGTTTCTGGAACTGAGTCTGATACTTTTATTCTGCCTGAACATTTCCTCTATTTGCCTCAGAAATGTCTCTGTCTTAAAGCACAGGACCGAAGCAAAATGCCTAATGAAGCATGCCCAGGGAAGGCAAGTGCAAGTATCTTGGAAAAAAAGGATCAGGGTGAGAGGAGAAAAGAGTCAGATTACAAATTCGCACATTTTCACACATAATCTTTTGGAAACAGTTGGAAATGAACATTCTGGGACCCACAAAAGGCCGCTGAAGGTTTCAGAGTATGCTTGCCGCTCACTTTCGTTCAGCCTTTTTCACACTGTGCATGCCCTTGCCTAGAGGCTGGTCTGGTAGGTCTTGGGTGGGCAGCTCAGAGTGGCCCGGCCCAGTGCTAGTTCCCTCTTAACTTCCTTAGCATAGAGTCGGGCCCGATGCCTAAACGTCCTGAGGTTCCTGAGGCCAGCCACATTGGCACTGCGCTGGAGGCACAGAAGACCACAGCCTCTAGCCTGTTGTCCGCCCCTACCCGCAAGTGCGCAGGCTATGAGCCTTTGACCCCCTCCCCAAGGTCCAGCCGCCCCAGGGCTGCAGAGTTCACAAGCCCCTCCCCCTTTAGTGAGCTGCTGGCTCTTCTCCAGGAGCCTCCCAAGCTTCCAGCTTCAAATGCTAAAATAAACACGCAGTTCCAGAAAGTGGGGGGAGAGACAAAGAGAATGAAAATACTAGAACAATATTATTCTCCAGGAAGGAGTGGTGAGGGGAAATGAAACGGTGTGAACTTACTCGGAAATGCAAACCGAGCTCCACTTTCCCCATGCGCATACTAACGACCAAACAAGACAAATTAGCCAACACACTGGGCAGCTTCCCAGAAAGGCCCTCATGAATGAGAATGGGTTGCTAGGTTTCTTCCCTCCCTCTTGACAATCGCTTCCCACAGACTTCCACCAAGGAAAGAAAACACCGGGAACCTGGAGACTGCAAAGGCGGTGAAACCACGCCAAAGCCCTCCGGGCCTCCCGAGGCGTCTCTGTTCTTCAGGACCCTGGAGAGCAGTCACCGCACCCCGAAGACCCGCGCCACGCCACGCGCACCTCGCCCCCTCGCGCGCTCTGCCATCCTGTCACTTTTATTCACTGATTCCCTCCTCCTCCTTCATTTTTCTTGGCAACCGACACTCCCGCTTTTCACAATCAGATTGAAGTGTCTTTGTTTTGCTTTAGGGGTCTGTTTGGATTGGCTGAGTCAGGTTCCGGTTTGAAACTTCATTAAATGTTAGTGGACCAAGAATCTCTGAGAGCTTCTCAAAAATGAAAGCCTGAACAAGGCAGGCGACCTTAAAAGCCTGCTGAGCTCAAACCTTTACTTTACAAATGAACCTGATCATCTCAAAGAGTAGATTTTCCCAAGGTTAGCTGTCAAATTAGTTGCGAAGTCTGAGTCAAGGACCCTGACTTCTAACTTCGAAATCAATGCTTTCCTTTACTTTCCAAGAAAATGCAAAGGGATTTTACCTTCACCCTGGCCGCTTAGGTCTCCTAAACAAGTTGGGGGTGGAAAGGCTTATGTTTCCGGGGATAAGCTAGGCACGAGAAGTGCGGGAAAAGGGCGTGCAGAGCGTACACTTAAGAGCCCCACGGTAGATCTGATCTTCCATCTCGCCAGTCCTATTCAGCACAACAAAGCTAATCCATTCACGTCTTTTCTCCCAGCCAGCCTGAAGTAGCTCTAGGATCTCTCAGTCTTTTCCCACCATCTAAATCTCCCAAATATCTATCCCAACGGAAACTGGGAACCAAGTCCACCTTCTTTGCCTCTGGAAGGCAGAAGTCTAGACACTTTGGGAGGTGCCAAAAAGGAGGGAGAGGATGAGAGACAGGAGAGGAAGAAAACGAGCTGAAAAAGTTTACTAAGAGATTTTCATCCTAATTCTAAAGAACCAAGAATTGTATACGCTGCACTTTACATTTTTACCGTGCATACAGTTCCCCTGAGGATGTTAACTTTCAGATTCTGATGCAGTTCGTACAGTAGGGTCCACGATTCTGCATTTCTAGCAACTCTTTGTTAGCGAAGCCTCTGCTCCAAGGACCGCATTTTGAATAGCAAGGAGTTAGAGGGGAGGAAGGAAAGGGGGTGGTGGAGAAAGAGGGAGAAACGGAGGAGAGGAAAAGGAAAGTAAGGGGGCGGGGGAGGTCTAACCAAAGGCCTTTCTTTTTGCTCTCACCAACGTTTTCTTGCATTCCCAAAGTAATGTTGGAGTAAATGGCACTTAAACGTACATTGTCTTCGGTTGGTAGCTGGACCCATCAGTAATGATATGCTGGTTTTGTTTCTCTCTTCCCCCACCTCTTGCCCTTCCTTTTGCTGGCTCTTCACAGATCCCAGATTTGCCTGCTGTCCCGAAACTGCTCAGTCTACTTTCTAGAACGCTCTCTAGCCTCGCACAGTTCTCTCACCTTCTTCGGAGACCCCTCCCTAAGGCTCCCCAACTGCGCCCGGACTTCTCCCTCCAGCTCCCCGCCCTGCCAGCCGCTGGGCACTCGCACGGGACTGAGGAGCGGCCAGGCGGTCTCTCGCTCCTGCTTGGAGCCGCTGTGACACTGCCTGGACGACGCCCAGGGGAACGCCTGCCCCGGGAAGAGGAGGACAGCGCTGCGCAGCGCCTGTTCCTGCCGGTGAGCACCTTTGTCTCCACCATGCCCAGCCCTGGTCTCACCCGGACGGACGCCTGCAACCCCAGCTCCTTCCTAACCCCTACTGAGCTACTCCACGTGGGTCTAACAGGGGGTCCGGCCAACAAGGAGAGGTGGAAAGGTTGAGACTGGGCTGAGTACTTTAAAGGAAAAGGCGCAGGCAACTCTCCTGACACCCCTCCCGTCAAGAAACCCTCCCAAGCTACTTCGTCCAGGGCCGTTTCCATCCAGGGTGTAAGGAAGAGGGAGGAAGCCCTAGTCTTTTCTGAGGCTGCTTCTCGAACACCTGTTCTTAACTCAACACTCTTCTCCCCTTCTTTCCAGTCTTTGTCAATTGCGCCTCCGCCCCCTCTTTACGCACCCACTCCCCTGCCGCTTCAGCATCTGCTGGCTGGAGAGGCTAGGGAGGAAATGACGTGATGTTATTTTTGTGTCTGGTCAGCTTCCAACTTCAGTTTAGCCCTCCGAGCTCGGTCGCAGCCCCCCGCAGTCCAACTGTGTCTCACTTCCTAGGCTACCCTGGGGACTATCGGGACACTTGGTGATCCAATCAACCCCATAGACCTAGTAACAGGGTTCCTCCTTCACTCTCTAGGCCCTCCTTATCCCGTATGACCAAGTCTCCTGGGGACCGAGGGCGGCTGCCACGGATCTCTTCAGTATCTGGAGTTTGGAGTTCGCGTTTGCCGACCCCTTTGCCCAAACTAGGTGGAGCCTTTGGCTCCCGCTGCGCAGGATGGGCGAGGATGCCCCTTCCCAGCACGAGTGGGACAGTGATACACGTAGGCGGACCTGGTTGGGGTGGGGGCAAAGCTCCAAGAAGCACCCTGGGGAAAGGGAGAAGGTAGGGGACTGCCCTCCAGAGTCAGGGGCAGTCCAAAGCAAGAACCTCAAGGGACTGAGTAAACCCAGCCTTGTGTGGCGCACCTCCCAACGCATGCACCTTTCTCTGCCTCCTTCATTCACAAAGTCTGAGCTCGCATTCCGGCACTTCAGAGTCTCCGTGGCCACAATTGCGGAAGCGTAGAAATAGCAGAAGAGGCACTCTTAGCGCCTGCCTGCCTTCCTTTGCGCCCACAATCTCGGTACTTCCTAATTCTCCACTGAAGGAGGGAGGCTATAGTCCTAGCACAGATTGGTTCCTGTCTGGGCCTTGGGTGACCCACAACAGCGGAGCACGTGGCTGCCAGGAGGAGGTAAAGACCTGGGGTTGCCGGGCTGGGGAAAGGAGGAAAGGGAGGAGGCGGAGCATAGGAAGTGAGAGGAAGGGAGAAGAGTGCAAGAGGAAAGGCCCAGAGCCAGAGGAAGAGTGAAGCTGGTGAGAGCGATCGCGTACGTAGAAAGTACATTACTTTGTATTAATTTTTTAAAAAATACAATTAAAAAAAAAAAATTCCCAACGGGACGCATGCGCACCGCGGACCAAGGCGAGCAGGCAGGAGCTTCCCCTCAGGCTCTCCAGCCAGATGGTGGAATCGTGAGTACCCCGCTTCCTAAACCTCCCTTCTTCCTCTCGGACTTACCTAAAACCTGGGCGCACGCTGGGCACTCTCATCATAGCCGCAGTGGTGGGAGCGCGTGCTGATCGATCTCCTACTCTTGGGTCCAGCCGGGTACGATGGTCAGCGTATATTTTGGAGGCATGACCATGTCTCAAGGTGAGGTGGGGGTGGGGCGCCTTGCCAACTAGAATCAATTTGCTATCCACCTAGAAGTCAGTATGTTTCAACCTTTGTGGCTGGGGGTCAGTGAATGGGTGGGGGCCGCGGGAGCCTAATCCTTAAAGTCTAAAACTCATATTGGCACCCGCAGTATACCTGAGAATCTTCAGGCAGGTGGAAACGTGGGCATTGCCACTGGATGTCGAGAAGTACTAGAAAGGGACCGGTCACCAAGAGGGGCAGGTGGATAGGAAGAAGAGACACTCCCTGAATCGCAGAACCTCCCTTTAGGGTAAGCGCAACTCAGGACAAGGACCCAAGGAACAGGATCAGCAAGGGCTGGGAACGTTGTTCCCGCTCCCCGCCCCTCGGGTCTGACTCTGTTTCGGCTTTTAGGCTCTGGAACCCGCACCTTGGCATTTTAGGGGCGGACATCGCGGGTATTTTTCTGGAACAAACCCTGGTTATTGACTCTTCTTTACTCTCGCAGTTACTCTTAGGAAAAACTGGAAGGAGTCTGGGCGACCAGACTGAAGAAAATGGAAGGGGGAAGTGGGTGGGCAAGGGACCTAAGAAGAGGCGGTGCACAGAGAGGGAAGTGGTCTTTGGGGGAGTCTGTGGGCACTGCGACTTGCACTGTCCCCTTTGCAGGGACCTGGGAAGAGGCAGTGCCGGGTGGGGTGGGCGTTTTCGGGGGAGCTTCTGCGTGCCAGCCGCCCTCGTGCTGTGCTCCGGGGAATGGGCAGGAAGGGGTGGGCATTGGGGAATCTAAGTGCTCTGCGACCTGCCCATCCTGCCTCTGGAGGAATGGGTAGGAGGAAGGCCTTGGGAGAGGTGGCGCCCTGGGACTGGCGTGCAGGGTGGCGAGCCTTCCAGACTTGCCAGCCTCCGAGAAAAACCTAGGCGAGTAGCCTGAGCCCTCGAACTACCCCAGTGGCGGGCCGGGCGCGGCCCAGAAGAGTTCTGGCAACTAGGAGAAAGGGTGCTGACGGGTTCCAGGGAGTTGCTGCCGCTTCTCACAGGGCCACCTGTGGCAGATAGGGTGGAGGAGTGACCACGAACAGTTTCTATTAGGGAGAAGGAGAGCGCTGAAGGGGATTTGTCTCCCCACATCCATTGCTTCTCAGAATGCTGCAGAGGCCAGTCGCTCTTTGTCCACCAAGAGGGTGGAACTCCTCTTGCCCACAGGCCAGCAAGAGCAGTTACTTACCCCTGGGGTCTTCTCTTTGCCCCAGGAGTGTGGGAGCAGGGAGCTTCTGCACCATTTTCTAGTCATCCTCCTTGGGTTGTCCCTGCTCTGGGGTGAAATTGGTAGGGTCTTCATTTCACTTCTAGTGGTTCTAGATTATGGAATCAATTAACTAAACAAGGTCTGACTTCACAAAACGGTCTGACTTCCTCCCCAGACTTTGCAGGGACATTTATAATAAAATTACTACCTGTAAATTCTTATTTTTTTATTACAATCTAATTTTCTACTTGGCTTCATCTTGTTTATCTTGTTCATTAAGTGGCATCTTTTGTATCATGTTATCATCAACTCATATGAAAGGCAATATTGCCTAATGGGTAACAGTCCTGGGCTCTGTAATTGTCTGGTTTCAAATCCCAGCCTAGCTGTGTGACCTTAGGCAAGTTACCAAACCTCTTGGTGCTTTAGTTTTGTCATCCACAAATTGGGGATAATAGAAGTACCTACCTCATAGGGTAGTTGCCACAATTCAGTAAATTAATGTAATATAGCTCTGGTACATACCAAACATAAGCTATTATCACTATTATTATATTGACCTATATTAGCCAAGTAAACTTTAAAATATAAAAAGATAAGGAAAAATCCACATTTTGTGTGCTATAAGAAGTATACATAATGAAATAGAAGATGTCTATCATAAATACTAGAAAAATAATAAATGTCTTCTATGTCAGTATCTAAAGTTAAACACAATACACATGGACATGGACATGATTGTGGAGGAGTATAAGGGGACTAAATGGTAATAAAAATATAATTAAATTATTAAATGAAAATAAATTTAAATAGAATGCAGTTATACTGGACCATTTTACTTTAAATAACTGAAATGTTTACATACAAGTTTTAAACAATATTTCATGAAAATTAGCTCTAACTGCTATCATATTTCACTTTGTAAAACAGATATGCATGTAAAATACATATTAGGTCATGATACATATTTTAAAAGTCTGCATTAAATAGTGTATTTAGTCCATTTTATTTAAGACAATGTAGAAACTTAGCTTCAAAGCTAAAAATGCTAACATCTCTAAAATCATTTCAAATATTTTACCCAAAATACCCTAATATCAAGAACATAGAATAGTAAAAGTCAGATGACTTATTCCATCTTGTTCACTTTACACATGAGAACACATTCAAAGAGATTAAAGGCCCAAACCAGAGATCTCCCACTAACTATGGGCTAAAATAACATTAAAATTAGGTCTTCTGAGTCATTTCCCAGGACTCTTCAACACCACACTGATGATTTCCTACAGATTTATGAACCTTTAACAAATAAGGAACCGGAGGTATTATATAAAGGAAAATATACAAACATGTATTGTCTCCAACACAGGAAAGACCAGGTAGTGATGTAGCTGGCTACTGTTATCCCACAGCTTCATCATGGTCCCTCACTACAGAAGACATGACCAGGTAACTTGCCTCAGGTAAGGTAAGGTCACAGATCAAGCTAGAGGCAGAATCAGCATCAGAATACAAGGTCCCACTGGAGTACACACTCAGCTGTATGTTCCATGAATCCCTTGTATCAGTTTTACATTAGAAATAATTTTGAGCTTTTCTTAAATTTAAAAAATCTCCTTCCTGCTGGTTTTCAAGGTCTTTCTTTTATAAAATCCTTCAAAATTACCGAGATTTTATTATTCCAAGATTTGGTGGACAAACAAGAGTGAAAGAGAAAAAAAAAAAACTCTTTTTTTAGAGCAATAACCTGGTTACTGGCTTCATTTTAGGAGCTTGAATAGTAGTTTCTATAATCCAAGTCTTCTTTCATTTCTGCACATGGCAGTGACATTCACCTAACACAGATAGATGCAGCTTGTGGCTCAAAGGTCCATCCCTCACATGAGCAATTTGGGAATTACATAGCAGAACATTTCAAGTGAGCATTTGGCCATAATAAATTATTTATAGGAATGGTATCTTCGAGGTAAGGCATTTCTAAGACCTGTGCCTGCATCCCAGAAGAAGGGAACCTTGGTTCTCTCCAGTGCATGAATTGGATATATTATTCTTGACTTTGCATCTCTATATACCTACCAAATGTTGTTAGGCAGAAATATAAAGCATTAAACAAGGATTGACTTTCTATCATGCTCCTAAGCCAGCTTAGCAGAATTGAGTTTTGAAATCACATGTGTTAAGTTAAGCCCCAAAATGATTATAATGTGAATCCAATGGAGAATGTTGTAGATTGGTTTTCTGTACACTACCAGGTGACTCACAATAAGAGCTTCTATTCAAATACATGGAGTGTCAGTCAGCAACTAACAGGGTTCACTCTGAGTCAGAGCTTAGCATTTTGTACAATAAGTGTGAGTCACTGATTACCCAGCACTATCTGAGATGGTTCCTGAATTTTACCTTGAGCAGCTCAAGAATTTAGACAACATTTCATGGAGTAAGTCAGTTCATAGTACCATTGCGTGGGCTTTTGCCATGGCCATTCACAATGAAGTTGAATGTGACTGCATGCTCAAGGTAATATTACATGATTATGCATGCATAGAACACATTACCTTGATTTTAATACAGTTTATTAGATCCTTGATATTTGTGTGGGGAATCATTTGTGATATATGAGTAATATGCCCCATTGGCCAGCTGTGATGTTTTACTTGAGTTATTTCAATGATTATTAAAACCAGTTAATGTTTCTGATTTTGGGGTGCTCAATTTCTACTTATTTAATTTTACTTTAAACGTAAAATCATTTTTAAGTATTTGAGTATTTCAATGTTAGACAATGACATTTCATGGAAAGCTACCTAGCAGTTTGACTTTATGAAGTCCTGGGGTGGATAGCATACACCTAGCACAATAATGAAGTAGAGAATACCTTGTTCTCTGGTTTGCCTTCTTTTGTGCCTCTGTCACCTCTAACACTAACTGAACAGTATTTGTTCAAGAGCTAGAACACAAGTTTGTGGTACTGTTCTATGGTTACAACATCCAGTACTTATAACTCTCCTAGGGCCATAAGACTAAATCAACATAGGCTTTTATGGCTGTTCCTTTTATACAAGACATTAGAAAAAATGATGCAACCTATGCCTCACCTCACCCTTATAAGATTTTTATGTCTCAGGGTAGGGTGGTAATGAGATTTAAGGGACTAGATTTTCAATTTGTTGATAATTAATGATAAAATTATTATCCTTGGAACCAAGGTTAGACTACTATTTAAAAGTACATTATAGGCTTCCAGCCAAGATGGTGGTGTAGACAGACATGACTTGCCTCTTCACATAACCACATCAAAATTACAACTAGAATATAGAAAAACTATTACTCAGAACCATCAGAAATTGAGTTGAGTGGAAGTCTAACAACTATGCAAGTAAAGAAAGTACATCTATCCAGACTAATAGGAAAGGCTAAGATGTTGAATGGGCTTGTCCCTCACCCATGTGTGGTGGACAAAAATTAGGGAGGGATGTCTCGGGAGTTAAGAGTCCCAACCCCATATCAAACCCCCCATCCCAGGGTTCCATTGCCAAAAATATAAGTCCCCAAAACTCCTAACTGTAAAAAGCAGAGGGGATTGAGTCAGTAGAAGAAATTTCTGGAGCTCCAAGCAGTTCCTTTTAAAAAACTCATACACAGACTAATCTACTCAGACTCACTACCTCTGAGCACCAGCACCAGGGTGGGGTAGAAGCTTGAAAGGCACCAATTACATATAAGGAAAAACTGAAGTGTTTGGCATCAAGGCAAGCAGAGGCCATTGTCTTTTTTCTAAACCCACAGAGCCAGCAAGCAGGTGCCATCTCTGAGACCCCATCAACCTGGCTAATACTGTTCGACCTGACTTGGAGACTTCACCTCACCCAACTTACTGGCCCACTCAAGCTGCTTTTCAATATCAATGACTGGTATTGGCTCATGTGGCACAACTTCCTAAATCCTATCAAACAAGCAATAGCTGGCCCCAGTGAGTCCAGTGCTGGGCACTAGCAGCAGCCAGCCTAGATTCACAATTTAAATTCACCTGGGAAGCTCCAAGCCCAGCACAAATAGCAGCATCTCAGATTGCTTTACAGTTCAGGCAGGGCGGCCCTGGGCAAAACAGAGGTGGGGGCTGACCTTGATCTGAAGCACCTGAGAAACCCCAGGTCCAGCATACCCAATAAACAACTACAGACCACATCAGGGTACCACCATTCTGCCCCTATATAGCTGATTCTCCACAGAGGGCAGATGTTGGTGGTCAGTGGTCACAGCCAGTCCTTGCAGCTGACTGGTCTGGGTAAATCCCTTCCATTGATAAGCCAACAGTATTCAAGGCTTAACTATAAGGGGGGGTGTACTCAGCCCACACAACACAAAGGTCATACCTCTTGAGTACCCAGCTTACATGATAGGGTAAGCAGTGCCACTGGACCCTAAAGGACACCTACCACATTAGGCCACAAAGTCAAAGCATCTCTACCTAATACATAGAAACGAACACAGGGAAGCTGCCAAAATGAGAAGACAAAGAAACACAGCCCAAATGAAAAAACAAAAACAAAAACAAACAAACAAAAAAAACAGATGAAAATTCTAGACAAAAAGAGCTGGATGAAATGGAGATAATCAATATATCAGATACAGAGTTCAAAACACTGGTTATAAGGATGCTCAAAGAACTTAGTAAGAACCTCAATAGCATAAAAAAGATCCAGTCAGAGATGAAGGACACACTAATTGAAATAAAGAACAATTTACAGGGAAACAACAGTAGAGTGGATGAAGCTGAGAATCAAATCAATTATATGGAACATAAGGAAACAAAAACAACCCATCAGAACAACAAAAAGAAAAAAGAATCCAAAAATATTAGGATAGTGTAAGCAGCTTCTGGGACAACTTCAAGAGGTCCAACATTTGCATCATGGGAGTCCAGAAGGAAAAGATAAAGAGCAAGAAACTAGAAATATATTTGCAAAGACAATGAAAGGAAGCTTCCCTAATTTGGGGGAGAAAATAGACATGCAAGTACAGGAAGCGCAGAGAGTCCCAAACAAGATAGATGCAAAGAGGTCCTCTCCAAGACACATCATACTTACAATGCCAAAGGTTAAAGATAAAGCGAGAATCTTAAAAGCAGAGGGAAAAAGTTAGCTACCTACAGGGAAGTTACCAGAAGACTGTCAACTGATTTCTAAAAATAAACTTTGCAGGCTAGAAGGGATTGGCAAGAAATATTCAAAGTCATTAAAAGCAGGAAACTACATCCAGATTGCCCTACCCATTAAAGATAATCCTTCAGAATTGAAGGGCCAATAAAACAAGAAAAAATTAAAGGAGTTCATCATCACCAAACCATTATACATATATGAAATGTTAAAGGGACTTATTTAAGAAAAAGATGAAGATCAAAACAATGAACAATAAAATGCAAAAAAATATAAATTTATCAATAATTGAATCTAATATACAAACTAAGCAAACAAAAACAGAGACAGAATCATTGATGCAGATAGCATTTTGATGATTGCTAGATGGGAGAATGGTAGGGGAAAAGAGGAGAGTGGATTAAGAATTACAAATAGGTAGTTACAGAATAGCCGTGGGGATGTGAAGTACAGTATAGGAAATGGAGTAGCCAAAGAACATATACGCATGACCCATGGACATAGACAATGGTGTGGGGATTGCCTGAGGGAGTAGAGGGTGCTGGGAGGGGGATGGGCGAAGGGAGACAAACTGGGACAACTGTAGTAGTATAATCAATAAAATATAATTAAAAAATAAGCCCTGACTGGTAGCACAGTGGATAAGGCTCCAGCATATGAACACAAAGGTCGCTGGTTCAGTTCCCCAGCCAGGGTACCTAACCAGGTTGCAAGCCAGATCCCCAGCCAGGTCCGCAGCTGGAGGCAGGTGAAAGGCAACCATACATTGATGTTTCTCTCCCTCTCTGCCTTGTCTCCCTTCCTCTCTTTCTGAAAATAATAAATAAAATCTTTTTTAAATTAAAATATGTATAATTTAAAATAAAAATAAGATATTAAAAATTATTAATAATAAATAAAAGTACATGTATATATTTCTCTATCTTCTGATGGCCCCAAGAGAATCCCAGATGAGTGGACTTTGCCAAATACCATTATTGTGTTTCTACAAACATCCATTTCTAGTGATAACTGGATGCTAATTCATGCATTGTCTGCTATATGTATAGAAAGGTAATGATTCTTCTTTGCATTTAGTGGGGACTACACATAAAGAGTTCTGTTCTCCCTTAGTGTAATTTCAGATCATTGGGACTATTCAATAAATTAAACTATTCATAAAACTGATAAAAAGTTGCTATATAAGTTTGCTAAATTTCAGTGAGGAACAATAAGTGTTTTCCATGACATTTTGAATTGCTTTTTACTTTTTTAATTTGAGTTTTAATTTATAGTAAAGTGTAAATACATTAAATGTACATATTAATAAACTTTACATAAATACACCCCTTATTAACCATCATTTAGATTCAGATTTCTCAACCTCAACATTGTTTACATGTTGGATTAAATATCTCCTTGTTGTAGAACATTTAGCAGCATCCCTGTCCTCTACCAACTAGGTGCCAGTAGCACTTCTCTCTGATGTGACAGTCAAAAATTTTTCCAGTTGTTGCATATGTTTCCTGGGTTGGAGGTAGAGAATCATGCACCACTGCTCTAGAACAAGATATAGGATATTTTTAGCTCATATCCATAAGACCTCCCCACTCTTGTTTCCTCCCACAGGTAACTAGGCTTGTAAATTCTCAAACCATATTTTATTTGGTCTTGCTTTTGAACCTCACATGGACTTACACAGTACATATTCTTTGCATCTAGTTCTTTAGCTCAGCATTATGTTTTTGGGATTACTCATTATTGTTGAATATATGTTGAACATTTTTTCAATGTTGTCCAGTGTTTCTTTGTGTGAATACACAGCAATTCATTATCACTCCACTACTGAAGAACGTTTGAGTGTAGGCTATCATGAATAGTGCTGACATAAACATTCTTATTTGTGTCTTTCTATAAACATAAGCTCTTATTTCCATTGGATTCCAAGGAGTGAAATTGTTAAGCAACAGATTCAGTACATGGTTAGCTTTGTTAGATAATAGTTTTTCAAACTGCTTTGATGCTCCTTACCAGCCATATGTGTATACACACACACACGCACATAAATATATACACGCACACATATATATATACGTATATGCACACACACACATATATATGTATATATATATATGTGTGTGTGTGTGTGTATATATATATATATATATTTTCACATCCTCACAACATTAAGTATTTTCAACCCATGTAATTTTAGACTCTCTCTTGTCTGTGTAGAAGTACGTTATTGCGGTTTCAATTTGTATTTCTAATGCTTAATAATGCTGTCAAGCACCTTTGGGAGAGGCATTTGTATATCTTCTATTGTAAACTGCCTCTATATTTCTTTGGCTCATTTTTACATTGTGTTATGTGTCCTATTATGGATTTGTAAGAGCTCTTTATACATTCTGGATGCAACTTATTGTCCAAAAGTGTGTGTGTGTGTGTGTATGTGTAAGTGTCGCAAACCCCAATCTGTGCCTTGCTTGTACGCTAACATTATCATCTAAACTTTTGACATCTATAGTTTCTGTGAGAAGTTATGTTTTTCATAACTTTTACCTCTGGCTGATTTACATTTTTCTCTTGTTTTTGGCTTGCCATGATTGGAATATAATTTGGTTAGGTGTGGTTTTATATTTGTCCTGCTGCTTTTTTTTTTTTTTTAAAGATTTTATTTCATTTTTTTTAGAAACAGGGGAAGGGAGGGAGGCAGAGAAGGAGAGAGACATCGATGTATGGTTGCTTTTCACCTGCCTCCAGCCACAGACCTGACTGGAGACCTGGTTATGTGCCCTGGCTGGGGAATCGAACCTGCGACCTTTTGGGTTCGCAGGCCGGCACCTTATCCACTGTGCTACCAGCCAGGGCCTGTCCTGCTTTTTATTCACTGAGTTTCTTATGTCTTTGGATTGATATCTTTCATCATCTGTGGAAAATTTTTACTCAATATCTTCAGAAATTGCTTCATACCTGTTTTGTCTCTTTCTCTTCTGCATATGTAACTTTTTCCTTTTCTCCCTCGTGTCTCTCATTTTATGCTCTATTTTGTCCATTTTTTTGTCTCTCTTTTCTTCCATTTGAAAACTTCCTTTTGACCTGTGTTTAATTTATTTAACCTGTCTCTTCCTGTGCTCAATCTTCTGCTAAACCATCTAGTTCATTTTTCATTTCAGAAATTGTTTTGTTATAAATGTAGTATGTCCACTTGATTCTTTATTTTTAAAATCTATGATGAAATTTCCTATTTCTCATCAGCTTTTCCATCTAATTCTTGTCTACTAAATCTAGTATTGAGATTGTTTGTGAGCCCATATCTATTATTTGTTTTCTCTATCATATTTTCTACCTCTTCATGTATATAGTAAGTTTTATTATTGATATATGTAGACATTGTATATACAGAGATTGTGTAAGTTCAGATAATATCTTCACTAGCAAGAAATCTTCCTTGGAGGGATTTCCTCTGTGAGGATGAGGGGCTGATTACTTTACTGTTAATAGGTATTGAAATAGGTTGGAGCTGGTTATAATTTTAGTGGGAATTAGGTCCTGTCTAGTTATTTCCCATTTGTTATGTACTTTCTCCTGAGCTTGAACTTAGAGCCTCTCAGGTTTCTATCTTTTCACTCTCAAAAGGGTGAAAGACTCAGTCCCATCTTCAGGCATGTTGAGCTCTGCTTTGTGCTTCCACCTTCCTCAAGTTGCTTCCACATCTGCTTGAGGTCTTGAGGGGGCCTCCCATGCCTTTGAGGAAGACTTGTTACTGAAGAAGCACTTGTTCTTCCACATGAAGCTATAGAGACCCTTTATATCCTCAGTCCATGCCCAGAGTCAGCAAATGCCCTTCGGGATGAAAATAGCTAATGATAGACTGCTCACTTTTGAAGAGCTCTCCTTCTCAGGAATTTTAGTTAATTTAATCCTTTTGCTTCCACACTTCTCTGATGTCTTTAGAAATGTGATTTTAATTATTTATCTGACATTTTTAGGTGTTGTATGGCAACAGGGGTGGGCTCTGACCTATCGCCATTTTTCTTGATATAAGTTTCTTTTTTCTTCTATCTTTGGATCACATTTTGTATCTATTGTATCATTTGTTTCCAAGCAATTTAGAAAATGAAGATTAAATTTTTGCTATTTACAGTGATAAAATGTAATACATGTTTTATGAGTTGCAAAATGTTAGGAGGAAAAGAAGAATGTTATTATTATCTATTATGCTTTATGTTTCACATTGCAACTGTGTGATGTAAAAAGCATAAGCATTGGAATGACAAAGAACTGGGTTTAAATTTTGACTTACTCATTTGTGAGCCTCTAATTCTTAATGTATATAATAAAGATAATTACACTTATTTTGATGTAAGAAATATATAGCAAAGGGTTTAAGAGACAATTTAGTAGATGGTACCTATTACCATTGTTCTTCTAATATTGATCCATCATTATTTTAGGCCCCTGAACATAAAAATTTTTATTTTAAGTACTTATATTTTGATATATTCATATCAGGTACAGATTCTAAATTTTTTTTCATTCCAACAAATTTTGAGAAAAGTTGTATAATATAAAAGTCTATATCTATGATAAATTCATATTTTAATATATATATCAATAGACATCTTTTAATCTATTATGAATTCACATTTTGCCAAAATCTTTGTCTTTTCTAAACCAAAAATGAATAAATTAATTAAATGTAGTGACAGAAAGAATTACAATTAAAGTCTTCTCTCAGTGAAAGCCACATCTAACTACTTGGTGTTATATCTAGTAGGGTGTATTATAAGGTGTTGGCAACAAGAAAATGGTCAAGAAATACTAAGAAAAGGCTAACAATATTAATGGAAAGAACAGCTGGTTGACTTTTGCAGAAGAGAGTCTGTATGGGGACTGTGAGAAATGTTAACATTATCTCTTTGAATGATTTAAATATAATTAATTTTCATGCTAAATTATTTTGACTTCTGCATTTGTTTCCTTTTTGAAAAGACCACTCTAATATATTGAAACAATTTATTCTCCTCCAAATAGAAGATGAAAATAGTCTTGGAGGCAGTTTTGTGCTCCTGGGGTACATAGGCCTCTCCAAACCTGGGCAGGTAGGACGGCGCTTCAGGTTCATGTCCCTGAGGCTGCACATGTACCTCTACCTGTCTTGCTCAGTGCAGGGAAAGTCAGCTTTACTGGTCTAGCTTCGATATTTTGAGAAAACTACACTTCTTACAGTTTGTGGGCAAGTTTAAGTCAATGTATAAGAATTATGGGGTCTAGTTATACAACAACCTGCAATTTATCAAATTCTCACAAGAGCTCATTTTAATTTTTGGCCCTTTAAGTGACGTGTTACACTGTGCTGCTCTGATGGCAAAATGAAATACTTATTAACAAAAACATCTGAACATCTAACCAAAATATCTCAAATCAATTCGCATAAAAGGAGGGTAAATAAAAAGGTACAAAACAGGTAAAATCTAATGAAATGGAAAACCCACCTTAAGCAACTGTTATAAACTAAACAAAAAGATTTATTTCTTTTCTTTATCTCTAGTGATATGTTCATAGTCATGAAGGTCTTAAAATTACAAATATTAATTTAGATAGAGTATACATTTGTTCAAACGTATCATTTATTCTGAAAATCAGGAGACTACATATAGATTATATTTCAATTAAAAACTGGTCCTCTATGAGCCTTTTTATGTATCCTTTAGGATGGAAATTTTATCCCCAAATCTGTGTATCTAACTGCCTTATGTTGTTAGTGATAGAGATAATTAAATAGCTACAGTTCCCTACAGATAGTCCAAAATGTAAAACCATTAAACATTTCAATTCTTTTAAATTTTTTAAATTTTAGATCTGTTTGTTCACCATATCTAGCTATTTAATACTTCATGCCAAGGGGGAGTTGGGGACCTAAAATTTAGTAGATTATTTGGTGCAAATTGTAGAAAACCAAAAACCTTGAGGAACAGAGATTTTCTCACACACACCCTAGGAAAAAGACAAAAACAATCCATCAGCTCAGTCCCCAGAGGACTTTCTTGGGAACATGAAGGCAATATGGAACCAAGGTGATGCACTGGAGTTTTTATTATTCCATTCTAATTAGCAGCAGTCCTGCTGGAAAAAGAACTCCCGAGGCACTCCCCCGATGGGCTGCCAGAAATAACCCAAAGCTGTCTAATTGCATCCTGTGCACAGCTGTGGTAAGAGCAAGGTATTGTGGATGGTGGATGGACCTGAGAGTGAGACTGGAGCCAGTGATCTAGATTTGTCTATTGGGGGCTGGGAGCAGACTCTCAGACCTTGGACACATCACGCCACCCCTATGAGTCTGAGTTTCCCTGTAGATAAAATGGGTTCTTAAAATCTGTTCCACAGAATAATTTCATAAATTAAATGCGAGTAAGGTGTGATTACAATCGAATACTCTATTTGCTCACGTAAGCAAAGGGGAAACTGTGCATTAGCTGAACACTGTCAGTGGAGAAAGCAGGCTCTGATAAAGAGTAGATTTTATTTTGATGTCATGGATTGCCATCAAAAGCCACAGTGGACTAACAGACGCTGGGTTCTATTTTAAATTAGAACATAGTTTAGTTTGTGGGCCATGTGGTCTCTATTGCAACTACTCAACTCTGCCCCACTAGCCAAAAACCTGTGTGGGGTGGAGTAGAAGGGGTTGGACTGGGGACTCAGTGTAGCAGTCCAGGCAAAGTGCCAAACTGAACTAAAGAGGCAGTGGAATGGTGAGAAGTGAGCAGACCGATAACATCCACTCTGGAGATCTGCCAAACTTGCTAATTAGTAAGATGCAGTAAGAAGAATCAAGGTGACCCTTAGGAGGTAGGCACCATATATGGTCTTGGAGAAGACTGGAGAAGAAACAGAGGTGGCAGGAGAGAAGACTCAAGAGTCTATTTTAGACCTTAAAATCTGAGATGTCCATGAGATCTCCCATTGTGACACGTAGGTAACTAGATTGATGTGTTTTGAAGTGAAGGTCTTGGCCTGGGCTAAAGGCAGAAATGTGAATTTGTTAGACTGTGTATATATGATATGTATGTAGCTTGCTGCATAGTATAGTCATGAGGTATGGTGGGAAATTCTTTAATATAGTCAAAAGGATAGCACTACCCCAGAAACTGCACTTCCTTTTCTAAAACTGTAAATAATCTACTGAACATTTCCACCCTGTCGGCGTGACTTGGTTGGGCTTTTTCCCACAAAGCAAAAGGTTGCCAATTCAATACCTTGTTAAGGCACATGCCTTGGGTGTGGCCCTGGTCCCCAGTTAGGGTGCATTCATGCGAGAGGCAATGCATGAATGGATGTTTCTCTCTTGTGTAGATGCTTCTCTCCCTCTCGTTCTCCCTACCTTCCCTTTTCTCTAAATTAATTAATTTATTTATTTAAAACCTTTTAAAAATAATAATCTACCAAAAGTATTTCAGTATTTATTACAGAAGTCAGCAAACTAAGGCACATGGGCCAAATCCAGACCATTGCCTATTTTTGTATGGCCTGAGCACTAAGAATAGCTTTTACATTTTTTAACTTTTTTATTTACTTTATATATAAAGAGAGGGATTTATTTTGAGGTATTGGCTCACACAATTATGGAAACTTGGCAAGTCCAAAATCTTGATGAGGTAGGCGAGCAGGCTGGGGACTCAGGGAAGAGTTGTAGTTTGAATCCAAAGGCAGTCTGCGTTTTTCGTTGTTGTTGCTTTTTTTTTTCTCCAGATTTTGTTTAAAAATTATTGACACTATCACAGATACCCCTCTCAAACAGTCTGCTAGCAGGATTCCTTCTTGCCTGGGGAGAGGGGTCAGTAACTTAGGAACAGTTAAATGGAAGCATTCCATAGGGCAAAGTAAGGGGAAGGGCATGGAGCTTCCATGCCCTTTATGGGTGTTCCATCCTCCTAGCGCCTTGACATGTTGATGGACACAAAATTTTTATATTTTTATATTTTTAAATTGTCAAGAGGGACTCAAAAGAGGAATAGCATTTTATGACATATGAAAAATTAAAACTTTAGTTCATAAAGTTTCACTGGAGCACAGACACACTCACTTATTCACATGATGTCTTTGGAGGCTTTTGCACTAATAGAGAATTGAGTAGTTGCAATAGATACCATGTGGCCTGCAAAGGCTGTGGTGTTTACTTTCTGGTCTTTTACAGAAAATGTTTTCCTGTCTCTTACCTATAACTTAAGTGTAAGTGTGGAGTTTTACTAGATTTTGTAGGAAGCAATCCATAAGAAAGTAAGTATGAAGTTCAACCAATAACAATGTTATTTCTTAGAGAATGTGTACTCCCAAGGAAAAAAAAATTTTCAAAAAGACAGACCAATAATCCAATTAATATAATCTCCTATAGGAAATAAAATCAAAGGATCTAACTTAAAGTTCCTTTTGGTATCTACCATTTCAACATTCATCTTTTCACACTAACAGGAAAATTTAACGACAACAAACAAACTGAAAAAATGCCAATGAAAGAGCCAGAGGGAAATAATATGTACAAATGTTTTGTATATAAGAAAGCTCAGTGCTGGTTGGAATGGTTCAGTGCCAGCCTGCAAACCAAAGTGTGGCAGGTTCAATTCTCATTCAGGGCACATGCCTGGGTTGTGGGCCAGGCCCCCAGTCAGGGGTGCACAAGAAGCAACCACATATTGATGTTGCTCTCCCTCTTTCCCACTCCATTCCCCTCTCTCTAAAAATAAATAATATCTTTCTTTACAAAAAGAAAGAAAACTCAGCTTTGATAGACTATCAAGGGTTCAAGTTATTCACAGCCTAATAGCTTTAAATTGGATGGGAGTTTGCTATTTTGTATCATTTATGATAGGATCATTATCACAGGATAAAAAATTCTAATAAACAATGAACATTAGGTGAAGTTTGAGGAACCAATGCTACTATCTACCAAGGAATTTTTTATGGAGAAAAGTAGATTTTGGGAAAAAGATATAGAGGGAAAAAATTTTCCCAGACAGACCTATAGGGAGTAGAGAAGGCTAGTTAGTTACTTATGAACACACCTTTTTGTACATTTTTATTATCTGTAATTTGCATGCACATTAACACATTTCATAACCCACCTGCTATAATTGGCAGAAAAGAAGTTCTTCAACCAGCAAATGTCTTGTGCCCAATATAAACAGAATGGGTTAGAAGAGCTCCAGGAGATTGGAGCAGAGTGGGAGGGGGCATCTGCAGCACTGGGTGAGTTCCTTCTTTCACTTACGATCAAAGATGCCTTGTTTATAAGAGTTTCCATAGTTTCAGCTAATAACTTAAAGGCAATGATAGGCAGTGTCATTACAAATGTTACTCATTAAAGACAATTAATACAAAAAGAAACGTTACATTTAAGAAATACACTAACTTTATGATTAACACTCTTAAAAATACAATAACCATATAATAACTGCATTACTTTTGTCATACCCAAGAAAGTGAACAATATTCCAGCATCATTTAATACCTAACTATATTAGTTTCCTAGAGCTGCCACAACAAAACAGTGAGTGGCTTAAACAGCAGAAATTTTATTTTTTCACAGTCTGGAAGCTAGAAATTAAAGATCAA
Organism: Noctilio leporinus; assembly: GCA_004026585.1. NCBI lineage: Eukaryota > Metazoa > Chordata > Mammalia > Chiroptera > Noctilionidae > Noctilio > Noctilio leporinus. The sequence continues at coordinate 22,119 of PVIW01010269.1, forward strand.
GGTGTCAGCAGATTTGCTTTCTTTGAGGCCTCTCTCACTGGCTTATTGATAGCTGTCTTCTCACTGTGTCCTCACATGGCCTTCCTCAGTGCATATACATCCCTGGTCTTTGTGAATCCAAATTTCCAGTCAGATTGGATTATGAGTCCACCCTAATGATTTATTTTTAACTTAATCACCTCTTGAAAGATCCCTATGTCTTATTAAGGACAAATTTTGAATTTTGAGGGTTAGGACTTCAACATATGAATCAGAGGGTGCAATTTAGTCCATAACACTAACTATATCACATACTTACTTCATAGTCTCTTAATATGACTACTTTGTCCACCCTCCATCTTCTTTTACATGCAGTAATATGCAGAACAAACTGGATCCATTGCTCTGTGCGTTGTCCTATATCCTGAATTTATCCACTTCTTTCTCATGAGGTTCATTGGTTCCTCCTCTATTCCCTAAATCCTGCAAACTTGGTGTTAGATTCAAAGGCTCAAATGGACTTAGGTTCAATGGCTTGACCAGACCACCTCATGGATGGTACTTGCACTTCCTATTCCATCAGAGGCACACTATGTCTTCATGATAAGCTCACTTTTGGTTTTGGTGAGAATGTTATTCTGTAGTGGCTGTTCTGAATGCTTGGTAGTTTACTTCAACATTTACAAAGTGCTGATGGGTACAAGATATGTTTGAACACATCCTGCAAAGGTAACAGGTACTCCTCTTATTATAGGAGCTTCTGCTTGCCAAGTGATCTTGACAGTGTCCCTCCAGGACAGCCCTTGAAGCCCTGTCTCACATTGAGGCTGAAATGCCACCTGATGCCCCCCTCTCTTGGCATTACCAGGTGCCTTCTTATTTACCCCTAGCTGCAGCTTCCTTGGCCGACCTGAAGAGCCATGATGACAATGATGATGATAATGATGATGACTGATGATGATGATATTGCATTTCCCCTCAGCATTGTTTATTTAGAAAATTATTTTAGGTTGAGGAAACTCAACCTTCAGAAATGCACCCAAGAATATCAGATGTTTCCAGGCTCTTGTCCTAGTACTGAAGCATGTTCAGAGTGTACCTAGAAATATGAGTGGTAGTCAAGGGAGCACAGAAGGGGCTTCATCCATTTTTCCTTTGGGAGGATATGTTCCTTGCATCACTTTAGAATCAAAGAAGAAAAACTGATTTTATTCCTAATACTCTATTGCTTTCATCTTTACTTCAGGCACTTAAAGGTTTGCATTTGTAGAGGATTTAAATTCACACCAATTTCAGTTCAGATTCTTCAGGTTATATTGAAACACACATACTACACAATACTCTCTGAGCTCTAGATTTATTTAGAGTTCAAAACCAGAGATAGACCTGAGATATGCACAAGGTTGAACACAGTAAGGGCTTATGTAGCATTAATTGCACTTCTTTAATTCATTGTCTTCTCTATTAAATAATTAGTTAAGCTTTATGCTTTTCTATTTTTCTGGGTTAACTTTAGGAACCCACTTCTTCACTGCTGAATATAGGAAAGACTATAAATACCTCAGGCCAAAGAGTACTTCAAGTACTTTTAAACAAGTGAAGGACTTTCATGCCTGATCTTGTTACTAACCCGTGTCTATAAAGGAGTGCACCAAATATGACTGGCATGTTTATCTGAATTTCCCACTAAACGTGATGTTCAGGGAAAGTGTTTTTATGGTACTTTTGTTTTTCAAATACTCACTAATATTTCTGCTAAGTGCTGGGAACTGTACATAGTTTTGGTCTCTGATACAACATTTCCTTCAGGAGTCAGGCTGTCCATCCCCATGTTGTCTATATCCAAGTCTATAGGATGATCTTGTATCCATCTCTCCTCCCCAGCACCTTAGCATCTATGGCACTGGTTGTTTGTCACTGCTGCTGCCACACCAGTACACCACAGCTGCTTTTCCCTGCTGCCTTTTATCTCTTCTTCCTCTTCCCTGGATAGTTCTTCTTTCATTTTGTTAAAAAAGATTTTATGCATTATTTTTAGAAAGAGGGGAAGGGAGGGAAGAAGAAAGAGAGAGAAACATCAGCCCTGGCTGGTAGCACAGTGGATAAGGCGCCGGCCTGCAAACCCAAAGGTCCCAGGTTCGATTCCCCAGCCAGGGCACATAACGAGGTTGCAAACCAGGTCTCCAGTCAGATCTGTGGCTGGAGGCAGGTGAAATGCGACCATACATTGATGTCTCTCTCCCTCTCTGCCTCTCTCCCTTCCCCTCTTTCTAAAAATAGTAAAATAAAATCTTAAAAAAAAAAAAGAAAGAAAGAAAGAGAGAGAGAGAAACATCAATGTATGTTGCCTTTCGCATGCCTCCAGCTGGGGACCTGGCTAGAGACCTGGCTTGCAACCTGGTTATGTGCCCAGACCAGCAACCCTTGGGTTTGCAGACTCAATCTACTGAGTCACACCAGCCAGATCTTTCATTTTTATGATGTGTTTCAGCTTTAAGTGAGAGAATATCTTTTCCATACCCAAAGAAATTAGTAATACCCAACAAAAACTAACTTTATAAAACAGAGTGGAAATGACTTAGCCAATGGAAGCCCAGTGTAGAGCAAACAACTTATGTCAAATTAGGGATGAAAGTGAACTCAAGTCCAGCTTTCCAGTCCATCATCCTGCCTTTAAAGTAAATCAACAGCATTTGAAAAACCATTTTATTGAGATATAATTCACATATTATACAAGTGATCAGTTCAAGTACAGTGAATTGTACAGTGAACTGGTACAGTGAACTGTACAAGTGTACAGTTCAATGGCTTTCATGTATTCAGAGTATATAACTAACATTTCAGAACATCTTTATCAATTTAAGGAAAAACCTGACACCACTTACCGGTCACACACTAAGCCTCTTTCTTCCACAGGCTAGCAACCACTGATCTACTTTCTGTTTCTATAGATTTGCCAGTTTTGGACATTTCATATAAATGGAATCATACAGTCTGTGGCCTTTTCTATCTGGCTTTTTTCACTTAGCAGTGTTTCTATGGTTCACCCATGTAATTGGCAGCATCTTAGAATAAGAAGAAAAGCTTAGAGATCATCATGTTGCTTCAGCTTGCAGGTAAAAATACCAAGGCATAGGATAGTGGCCCATTGCTGAGGTCATGGAGCTCAACAGCAGAAAAGTAAGGCCTGAGCCCAGACTTCTTCCAGCTTAATGCACCAGGGGTTTTCCTCATGCTTCCCCAGTGAGAGTGCAAACACACTCTTTGCTCTGGCTGACAAGCCTTCAAATGTACATTCCTCTCCTCTCTTTCCATTCTCAGTGTTTCTCAACTAGTTTTGTCCCCTCTTTCACACACTCAGAGCCTTTTTAGTTCTCTTCTAGGTTTGTGAGTGGTAATGGTGCCAGATGTCTGTGTGTGGATAAGTGGGGTCTAGCTATTTGACTGCTGAATGTAGAGAGAAAGGCATAGGATCAATTTGTTTATAATCTTAAAACTCAATGTAAGGACTTTCCATTGTACTCAATCTTTTACGTTAAATATCATCAATAAATATTAAGCTTAATAATAATGTCATTGGAGTAACACTTAATAGTTTTCAGAGGCATTTCATTCTCTCATTCACTGCTTTTTACAAATCTTATAGTAGTTAATATTATACAAATGAGGAGATGGGAGGCTTAGAAAGCCAAAGTAATTTGACCCTGACCTCACAAGTGGTAAAGGCCAAAATGTAAGGGGACCTTTGACTTAAAACTCCATGATCCCTTCCCTTATGGTGTATATCATTACATGGACTTAATGAAATTCTTGTCTGATTGAGCAAGTGCTTATTATTTTTCAATGATTCTTCCATGAGTACCAGTTGTGGGCTGGAGGTCCAGCCCAGTATTATGGGACTGCCCACATAACCCTGATATTCCCACTCGGCCTCTCTGATCTGGTCATCACCTGGTCACCTTAGGGATGCTCATCTTGTGATCGGATTTCAATGGATGCCCCTCTACCTCCAACCCACTGTGCTAGTACTCAGTCTGTCATCAGCAAATCACTCCAGTTCTTCACAATTGTCTCTTAATGTCCCTTTCCCTTCCGTCTTTCACTGAAATCTGGCTACTTTTTGAGGGCAGTGCTTTAGGCCCATGGATCTGGTCATTGATGACATTTTTCCACTGAAATTCCACCACATCCTTCCATTCTTCTTCATTTTTAAAAAAAATTCTGACCCAAGGATATGCCTATAGTGGTGTATGTGTGTGCATGTTCATGCATGTGTGTGTGCGAGAGAGAGAGAGACCACTGTAAGAGAGAGGCATCAATCAGTTGTCCCCTATATGTGCCACACCAGGGATCAAACCCTCAACCTAGGTGTGTGCCATAAACTGCGACATTTTTTGGTGTACGGGGTGATACTCCAACCAACTGAGCTACTGGCTAGGGCTCATCCTTTCATTCTTAAAAGTAAGGTTCATGTCCATTTGCCTTCTGTTGCCACTTTCAAATATTTGGTATTTCCTGTCTTTCCTCAGAAATTCTTACTTAAGTTCTGACACATGCCACATGGATCAACCTGGTAGACAGTATGCTAAGTGAAATAAGCCAATCGCAAAAGGACAAGTATTATATGATTCCACTTACTTGAGGTACCTGGAATAGTCAAACTCAGAGAGGAAGAAAGTAGAAGGGTGAGGGGAGAAGTACAGAGCTAGTGTAGAATGGGGACAGAGGTTCAGCTGAAGAAGATGAAAAGTTTCTGGAAATGGATGGTGGTGATGTTTGGAAAACATTGTGAATGTACTTAATGCCATATTAGACTTAAATGTTTAAAATGATAAATTTTGTATAAATTTTTCACAATTGAAAATACTTCTTTTGAGTGACTATCCTTAGACTGAACCCCTCCTTGTCAGTTACCTTCTTGGCCTCAGGGCCCTGCCCCTCCTGTAGAAGCCTAGGCTGTGGGCCATCTTCTTCTCCCCAGCATGTCTCCTGTCATCATTCTTGATTTCTTCAACATCCTTATAAAATTACCTGTGCTACACTCTGGCTTCTTAGCTGCATAATTTCTCAGCACCAGAAATCTCTTTGCTTACCACACATCAGTCCTCACTGACATGACCATCCCCTTTACCAACTGCACCTTCTCAGAAATCTTGCTCTCAACCACCTACCTGTGACTGGCACCTCTTTGCCCCCAGGTCCCCTTACTCTGTATCTTTCCCCCATTAGTTAGCTGGTCTTGGAGGCCCCCTGCCCATTCTCACCTCCCTGACTCCCACATGTCCTCAGCACCCTCAGCCACATCCTCTTTCACCACACTTCCCTGTGTTCCAGGAACATGGCAATCTCATGTGTATTCCCAGTTCTTTCTCCTTAGAAAGATCACCCCACATTGTGCATGCCTGCCCCCACATCACTGGCTTCACCTCAGGTGCCCCCCTCCTCAAAACCTTCCCTGGCCCCTAACTGTAGCAGTGCCCTCCCCTCATTATGTTCTTTATAGCAGTCCTCAGACCCAAAGTTCTCTTACCTATTTATTTTCATGGCTTTTGCCTGTTTCTTTCACCAGAGCATAAAACCTTGGCAGAGACTGACTAACTCACCCCTGTTGGCCCAGCACCTGCAACACTGTCCAGGTGGCACTCAGTAAACATTTGTGACCAGTTCAGTAGGAAAAACCCTTTGAAAACAAACCAAAGTCATATTTTTAACCTTTGTACACTAGATTCATAATCAGGTCATTCTTTATTAAGTCCTCCTGAGAGGTCATCAAAGACTTGGTGTATTTTCAACATTTGAGAAACTATGAAACAAATAAACCAGGAAGGGTATTAAGAACATATCCCCTCTGCCATTTGCTTACAGTATCTTGTTAACAATATCCCAGGATGCTAGAGAATATGTCTTTTGCAAAGCCACAATTATGCTTATTAGACACCAGATTTATGCAAAGAACATTATAGGATTTCTGCATTAAACAGACACCATCTCAATTACTATTTATACTTTTCTCATAGTGCTTTCCAATTCTTTGACACAGGGTCAGACATTGAAAGGACAAGGAAAACACCTTGTGGTAAGAGTCAAATTGCTCAGAAACCTTTAAATAGGAGCAAGAATTCAAGCACCTGGAGCCTGACAAGGTACAGTTAGAGCTTCAGACTTCCCAGGTGAGTTGTGCACCTGCCTCAAATTTCTTGTGAGGCTCACAGAGTCAAATGCCCTCACAGGTAAGGCATTCCGATCATTAAAAAATCACTTTTCCCACCCTTTTCCCACTTCATGTCTTCTAGCCATTTCTGTTTTCCACTTTAATGCTCTTTAAAATTATGCCCTACAAATAGAAAAATGCACATAGAGTTTGGCACATTTTCACAAACTGAACTCTCTTGTGTAACAAGCACCCAAGTTGTGCAACACCAAGTTCCCAGAAACCTCTTCACCAAGTGTAAACACTAGTCTGACTCCCAACAGCATAGGACAGTTTTGCCAGGGTTTGTATTTTCTTTAACTAGTATCATACCATATAGTTGTTGGTGTTTTTTTTTTCCAATCTGGCTCTTTCACTCACCATTGTGGGTGAGATTCATCCAAATTTTGAGGCAGCTCTCATTGGATCCTTCTCATTGCCAAATAATATTCCTTTATATGAATATACCATAATTTATACTTTCTATTGTTGATAAACTTTTGAGCAATTTTAGGCAATTATTTATAGCACCCATACGAATATTTGAATGCATGCTTTTGATACAGCCTTTCTGATGAGTATATACTGAGAACTGCAATGGGTCAGAGGACGTGCATATGATCAGCTTTAGTAGATTCTATGAGTGTTCCAAAGTTGGTTGTACCAATGTGTACTCCCATCAACAATGCATTTTGCTGCATAACATCACCATTATTTGGCATTTTCTTATTTTAGCCATCCTGGGGTGTGTGTGTGTGTGTGTGTGTGTGTGTGTGTGTGTGTGTGCATGCCATTCTCAGTGTTTTAATAACTAAAAAGCTGCACTGGATAATTATACTGACTATGGCTTATGGATATAGCGGCACAAATGAAGAAAAAGCTAAGATTTTTTGTTTGTTTGTATGTTTTCCTTTGTTGTTGTTTTTTTAAGATTTTTTTCATTATTTTTAGAAAGACGGGCAGGGAGGGTGGAAGAAAGGGAGAGAAATATCAATTTATGGTTGCCTTTTGCCTGCCTCCAGCTGGGGACCTGGCTGGAGACCTTATTTGCAACCTGGTTATGTACCCTGACTGGGGGAATCAAACCAGCAACCTTTGGGTTCACAGGCCAGTGCCTATCCACTGAGTGACCAGCCAGGCTGCCAAAAGAGCTAAGCTTTTAAATGTAAAAACAAAATGACATATTTTTGACAGACGGATTAGGTAGATCAGTTTGTGCACTGGCAATTAAGTTTATTTCCTCTAAATCAAAGTAATTTATGAAATAGTTATCAACATTGTATCTGTGTGTGTATGTATATGTATGTTTTTATAAATTTTTATAAGTGTACATATATACATGTATATTTTATTTGATGCTTATTTATAATATTACTAGTAGCTGTTGTACACTAGGTACTCTTTTACCATCATGAAAACTTGCTGCATTAATGCTTTAATGTAAATTTTTTAAAATATTTGGGATATGGTAAACAATTAATAGAACATCTAACAATTATTACAGGAAAAAAATATATCAGTTTAGAAATATATGTTGGCAAATTTGACTACTTTGGGATGCTAGTTATGTAGTCCCAGCATTAATTTTAACTTTATCTTGGCTACATCTGTACTTCAGCTAGCTGCCTTCTATAGCACTTAGTTCCCTGAGAGATAGCACATTAAAAAATTATGAAAAACAAACCATATTCCTGACCCTTTCTACCCACAATCTTTTCAGAGCTTCTGATCCTAATGATGAGGTAGACAACCAAGCAGTAGTCATGCTTCTCTCTCAGTTCTTCAGAGCCTAAACCAGTGCAGTATCCTGCATCTCTGTCCCTTGGCCATACTTTCTTTACTATCCAAAATGCAGAAGTATTTCCCAAGCAAAAGCACACTCATCCTAAAGTCAACTCCCTCCCCACTAAGTCTCACCACCTAAAACGCTGCTTCAGAAGGAGGAATGATAAAGGAAAGACCACAGGGGAAAAAAGGACATTTATAGCTCTCTCATAGCTCCTTCCAGAGTGTCACCCCTTTTCTAGAGATCCAAGGCAAGAATGGAGGCAGAGTGATTGCTAGAGACATCTGTCATGATTCAAGGCCCAAGATGTCAACATGGGCTGTGGCATATGGAGAAAGAAACAGGAGATGGACATGAAAGACATTCGGGAAGATAGACATCACTTGGTTTTGCCATGAGGTGCAAGTGGGAGGAATTGGGGGTATCTTCAAGCTTTCATAAATAGATAGACATTAACTAGTAATTCTGCCTAGCAACCTAGAAAAGGGGAGTGGAAGTAGGCTTATCCTGTGAAATGTTAGTTTGATTTTAGACATGAATTTTTCCATGTGTCAAATATTTTGTCCTCCACCCCCCCGCCCTATAATTTACAATGATTGCTCAGAAATTCTTGTTAGACAGCCCATTCCTTTCTGTGAAACACTAGAAAGTTGGCAGAAAGTCTAATGCAATTTGGAGGTTTGCTAAAGCAGCTCCACAGACAAGATTTTAGTATTTTCAGAGGTACTCCTTGGCTGTTATCCATGGGAATACACCCATCTGACATAACCTTGAGAAATTCCCATGATCCTCTGGCATAAGGAAATCCCCTAATGAAGATTTCCATCAGCAGTTACAATATGCTCTTGAGTGTTGGTTGTTAGTTAAACAGAACAAGCCAAAACATGCATAATTTATTCATTTCCTTTACATCAGACTCTTTTCTTATTTCTAATATTTCCCAAAGGCAGTTGTAAAAATTGGGTTATACAATATGAGTATGTTCAGTTAATAACAACAGAAGAGAAGAAAAAGACATAACTATTACAGTCTTAAACCCATTGGTAGCTTAAGTTATAAACTTGGTGACAGCTATATAAACAAAAGAGTACAGATTTCCATTCAAAGTCACTGTACAACAGATGGCAACATTCTTAAGTAGTTTTTAAAGGGTAAGGACATGCGTCTGGAAGTAATTAGAATTCTAAAAAGTCCATTGTTATTATTAAGTTTTCAGTGGGCTTCCCCTACTAGAACAATAAGCCAGCTTTTTCTTAAAATAGCCCCAAATTATTCAGACAATAAAACCAAAAGATTTTGCAAACTCATACTTTTGCACAGAGTTAAAGCCCACTAGCTACTAAACATAGTTAGTAGTTTCTGTGTCTCATAAAGTGGAATATACAGCTTTGATTTCATTTTTAAACTAGTTGTGATGAAGTCAGTGCACATTCTTCCAGTTCTTTATTAATATTTCATGAGCTAGAGTTGAACTTTTTTCTGGTGATGACTAGACCACAAGACAGTATGCCAGTGTTCTCTCAAACTTAAAATCGGCTTCAGGATCCAGCTAAACAAAATGAAAACATAACTGTTCAGTCATTTCTCAGAAGCAAATAATGGCAGGTAGAAGCCTTGGGCAGGCAGAGGGCCTGTTTTTAACTTAATTAGCATCAGTGGATCATGTGTTTTTCTTTGGTTTATATATTCAGAGATAGCTGTATTTACCTACTGCTATTTTCAGAGTGGCTAGCTGAACCTACTCCTGCTGGATTCAATTGGTCTGTTTTTCAAACTTCATAGTGTAGATTCTTACGTGAGAGATAATGAGCAGCCAAAAAAAGATCCTCAGAAACCATTTTTTTCAGGTTCTGGAAGACTGGTGCTCATCACAATAGATTAATACCTCTCTCCAACACACTTAAATACTTTTAACAGTTCCCTTTTCTCAGGCTGTTGCTTGCTTTCCTCCAGTTCTACCCAAAGAGGGAGGCATGTGCTAAAAGGGACTTGGACCGTAACTTGGATCCTAAAGTTGGGTGTCTACCCGCAGATGAGTACCCACTTTAGGAACAAATGGTTGCAGAAGAACCTGCTCACACACATACTCAACTCTCTCCCCATGTCGCATACTGAGTGCACTCTGGATGTGCTGTCCTCCAGGCAGAGTCATGATGTACAATATATAACTAAATGTGGTATCTGTGAAAAATTGTCCTACATCCAGGAGAAAATATTTTTAGAAACAGCTTTCCCAGGCTGGGAAAACTTAGAAAGCAGAAAGATCAAAAGAAGGGTAAAATTAGGAGCAAGTTATGCTAAATATGCAGAAATGTTCCTACAGAGAACAAGGAAATGTGAGTGTATCTTGAGGGTGCAGCACAGAAAATATTCCTGGAATATTGCCATTCTTATTATGTTCCTCCTTTTCAGGCCACAGTCAGTGGGAGTTATGAGTGAAAGAAAAATGAGTAGGAGTGGCCTATAAGGAAAGGAGCTTTGTTCCTAATACAGAGCAGCAGCTTATTATTTGAACAGCACTCCCTCCACACACACACACACACACAAAGTATTGGGAGAGATATCTATAGAGCACACAGAGAGAATAAGTAAAATTAGTGTAAAAGGGCAAAATTAATGTGTCCTTGTATAATGCAAGAGGAAGTCTTATACTCATGGTCTAGGAAGAAGACTCTACTTGATTGTGGTCAATCTAGTATAGTTGGTATACTTGGAATTAGGAAAGCAATGAAATACCCAGAAATACTTATCTGTTTTTACCTCCTACCCCATTCGAACTTCTTCAATGTGAAAATAGAAAAGGAGCAAAACTCAAGTTACTTACTCTTGCAACATACAGTAATGTATGGAGTAAGGAAGGGCTTGCTGCCTGATGTGCATAAAGCCCAATACTATGGTACTGACCTTTGAGAAAAGAAAGGGCTTTTATTTGCAAGTTCTGCCTGCAAGAAAATAGGAAACAAAGCTCAAATCCATCTCCCAGATCCAGAGTTTGGGGCAAGATTTAAAGGGTTTTAATACTTGATCTTCCTGGACCCTTCACTTCTAAAGGGTTTTAGCATTCAGATTCCCAGTCATGTCCTCGCCTTTGGTTTGGGGAACAGTTAAGGTTTCACAAGTGTTACTGGTAAGTGGGGTAAACTTTAGTTCTGGGTCTTGTTAGAAACAGGATAAAACTAGTTTGAGCTGGTTCTGCAACTACCATAACAAAAGTCTGTAGGTTGGTAGTCCGAATGAGCATCCTTGTGCTGTATTCCCATATTCCCACCTATTCCTACCAATCCCATTCTTAAGTATCTCAGATAAGGGACTTACATAACAATTACTTAAGTTGATAAATCACCTTTTCTGTAATGAATGTTTCCTGTGTGTTGACAGACTTCCCATATTTATTAAGATTCAAAGAATATTTTCAAAATATTTAAAGAAGCAAAGAGACACCATTGGCTTGAAAGATAAGTGGCCAGACTGATAGACTCTTGCATTCAATGATATTATGATCTCAGAAAATGAATGGAAAACTTTTGAGGTGGTTACCTACTATATGATTTTGTTTATATGCATTCTGGAAATGGCAAAACTGTAAGTAACTGATGCTACATTTTTTTTTAAACCTTAAAGAAGGTTACAAAAAAAATCTCAATATATTAAAAATGGTAAAGTCATACAGGCCACATTTTCTAATCACAATGCAAAAATGTTATAAGCTAACAATAGAATAGTGAAAAAACTTAAAAATAGACTTCTAAAAGCACTTGGAAAGAAAAGAAATCTGAGCTGAAATTAGACCTAAGCTCTTTGGAGTTGAGCTATTAGATCTGAGCTATTTGAAGTTAAACTATAGTGCCACGTATCAAAATACATAGAATGTGATCATAGCAGTAGATAAAAATTATAGCCAAAAAAATTAATTAGAAAATAGCAATGACCAAAAGTAAATGAATTATGAATTTAGTGCCAGAGTCTAGGAGAAAATGAACAGAGGAGTTGTCAAGAAAGTAGATAAAGAATAATGGGGGGAGGGGGACAGAGGGGAGAAAAAAAAGGATGGATGTAATACAACAACAATAAAATTAAAAGAAAGAAAAAAAGAAAAAAAAAAGAATAATGGAAATGAAAGCAGGAATTAATTACATTTATAGGTAGCAAAAATAAACTTGATCCATAAAAACTTAGTCAGTTCTTTGGAAGACAGAGCTATAGACTAACCTTTGGCAAGTCTGATAAGATGATTTTATGGATCCCACCATAATTTAAAAATAAAAATAAAAATAAAACACCCTGGCTGGTAGCACAGTGGATAAAGTGTCGGCCTGCAAACCCAAAGGTCGCAGGTTCGATTCCCCAGCCAGGGCACATAATCAGGTTGCAAACCAGGTCTCCAGTCAGGTCTGTGACTGGAGGCAGGTGAAAAGCAATCACACATTGAAACAAAAAAAACAAAAAACAGTCACTTCCAATTTGGTGCATTAAAAGTGATGGAAATCTTTCCAGCTTAGTTTAAACAGAGAGCAGATCAAGATGATTTAAACTGGATAAGGATGGCCCACAAAAGAAAATGGTAAATGAATCTTGAAATAAATGAGGATTCCATTCATAACAGCTACACAAACCGTAAGACCACAGGTTTCTATATTTAGAAATATCCATGTGGCAAAGATTGTTTGAGTACACAGTTCCTGTGCTTCACTGGTTTTACTTCATTTATGCTTTACTACCAGCTTACCTACTATCCCAGTTCTGTGGGCAAGGGAACCACCATTCAGAGAGATGAGCTGACTGCTGCCTTCTCCTAGGTCATATTGCTAAGTCACAGGAAGAGCAAGGATTTTAACTGATTTCCCTAAATCTTCAGTTATAATGGACATAATTAATTTAAAACTTTTGGCCAATCTGATAAGCAAAAAGTGATACCTGGTTTTAATTTGCATCTCTTTCCCTTCCGTGATTTTCTGCTAAGTAAATTTGAATCACATTTAATTTTGATTTTGCATCTTCAGTATTTATGGAATATTTCATCATCTCAACAGTTCTCATTCTCCTCTCAGTTGAATTAATCTTACTGGCTTTTAGCTACTGCTTCTGATACTCTGCTGTGAATGCCAATAGTCTTATAAGTTTTAGTCTTGGTTAAACTGAACTATACATATATGCTGTGTGTGTGTTACTTCATCTATTAGTTGTATAAAGTGAAACTTCTCCATATAAAACAGTAGGTTACCCTGAAGTAATGTTTGGGTAAAAAAGACAGGATAAAAACCTGATTCCTTGCTCTTATTTACTAGTTTTGAAAGCCAGCTTGTTTCCTAACACTTTCTAAAAGCAATCAGTCAGTGGATCCTAGGTGGTGAAGGAGTAAGTGGAACCTACACTAACCTCCTCCCAGGACCAATCTGGAATTACAACTCAATTGTAGAAAAATCATCCTGAATAATCAACTGAACACTAGCCAGAGAGAAGCCTTATAAACACAGACAGATAGAAGAAACCACTTTACCACATGACTGATAGTGTAAATATGTGAGAGAGCTGGCTGGGCTTCCACAGGAGACAGTCGAAGATTCAGAGGGATACTTCAGTGGCTGGGGGGGTTCCCCTGAGAAGTGTGGGGTCTAAATTCCAATCTGGGGTCCCTAGTCTGAAGCACCAGAGTCAGATCGGAACCCAGATAACATCCAGCTGTGAAAAGCATGAGGGTTTCTGTCTGCCAGGGAGGAACGGTTGTAGACTTAGGCTATTAAAGGGCCAATGTACAAAATCTCATTGGGCTCCAACAGACGGAGGGCAACCTGGGCTCGGGAAAGGGAGGGCAGAGTGGACTAGAAGACACTTGAGGAGAGTGTGGGGTTGGTGGCTATGGGGAGAGAACTGAAGAAACAGTTACCCGGGTCCCTATATTGAGGGAGCCCCCATAGTGCAGCAGCCATCTCTCTTAGGCAGAGCACTCCTCTCCAAATGGCATCAGCCTTAGGGGAAGCAAAAGCTCCACCTGCAGGAATGACTCTGCCCCACCCTGTAGAACTTCAGTCAAAATGCTGATTACAGATTGACTAGTTTAGCAGCTGATCAGCTTAACAACTGATTAGTTTAACAGCTAAGGTGGAAAATACAAAGAAGAAGCCAGAATGGAAAAACAAAGACCCCAAATGAAAGACCAAGAGAATTGTCCAGATGAAGCGGAGGCAAGCAATTTACCAGATTAAGAGTTTAGAGTAATGCATATAAGGATATGCAAAAGCATGAAAAAAAAGGACATAAAAACCATAAATAAGGACCAGTCAGAAATAAAGAATGCAATATCTGAAATAAGTAATACAATAGAAGGAATTGAAGGAAAAAGTAGATGAAGCAGAAGATCACATCAACAATTTGGAAGACAAGGTAGAAAAAACAACCAGGCAGAGCAGCAAAAAGAAAAAGAATTTTAAAAAATGAGGACAGCATAAGAAATTTTGGACAACATGAAGCAGAACAACATCTGCATCAAGAGAATACTAGAAGGAGAAGGGAGTGAACAGGTGATTGAAAACTTAAGTGAAGAAATAATGACCCAAAACTTCCCCAATCTGATGAAGAAAAATGACACACAATTCCGGGAAGCTCAAAGAGATCCAAAAATCTTGGACCCAAACAGGCCTACACTGAGACACATCATAATTAAAATGACAAGGCTTAAAAACAAGAGAGAATTCTAAAAGCTACAAGAGAAAAGCAGGTAGACACTTACAAGGGAGTATCAATTAGGCTGTCACCTGATTACTCACCAGAAGCATTTCAGGCCAGAAGGGAGTGTCATGAAATAGTCAAGGTGATGAAAAGCAAGGACCTACAACCAAGGCTACTTTACTGAGCAAGACTGTCATTAAAAAAAAAAAAAAGAGTGGGGCGAATAAGGAGCTTCCTAGACAAGAAAAAGCTAAAGGAGTTTGTTAATACCAAACTAGTACTGCAACAAATGTTAAAGGGCTTGCTTGAAGAAGAAAGAGGAGTTGGGGAGGGGAAGAGGAGGAGAAGGAGGAGGAGGAAATGAAGAAGAAGAAGAATGAACACAGGAAAAGTCTGACAATAAAATGACACTACATACATATCTATCAATAATAACCTTAAATATGAATGGCTTAAATGCTCCAACCAAAAGACATAGGGTAGTTGAATGGATAAGAAAACAAGACCCATATATATGCTTTCTCCAAGAGACCCATCTCAGATTGAAAGATACACACAGACTTAAAGTAAAGGGATGGAAAATATATTTCATGCAAACAGAAAAGGAAAAAAAAAAAAAAAAAAAGGCTGGGGTAGCAGTACTTATAGCCAACAAAATAGATTATAGATCTAGATAGATTATAGAAATAGATATAACCAAGGCTATAGTAAGAGACAAAGAAGGACACTGCATAATGATAAAGGGAAGGATCTAATAAGAGGATATAACTCTAGTAAACATTTATGCACTCAACATAGGAGCACCTAAATATGTAAAGCAAATCTTGATGGACATAAAAGGAGATATTGACAGAAAGAGTCATTGTTGAGGACTTAAATGCCCCATTGACTTCAATGGATAGATCTTCCAGGCAGGAAAATAAACAAGGAGATAGTGGCCTTAAACAACACACTAGATCAAATGGATTTAATTGATATCTTCAGAGCATTTCACCCCAAAGCAGCAGAACATACATACTTTTAAAGTGCACATGGGACATTTTCTAGGATAGATCATGTTAGGATAAAACAGCTCAATAAATTTAAGAAGATTGAAATCATGTCAAACATCTTCTCTGACCACAATGATATGAAACCAGAGATCAATCACAAAAGGAACAGTGAATACATGCAAAGACATGGAAGCTAAATAAAATGTTTTTAAACAATGCTTGGGTCAAGAACGAGATCAAGGAAAAAAATCAAAAGATACCTTGAAACAAATGAAAATTCCGGCACAACAATCAAAAAATCTGCAGGACACTGGGAAAACAATCCTAAGAGGGAAATTCATAGCATTTCAGGCTTATCTCAAAAGCAACAGAAAACTCAAATAAACAATCTAACTTCACACTTAAAGGAGCTTGTGAAAGAACAATAAACAAAGCCCAAAGTGAGTGGAAGGAAGGAAACAATAAATATCAGAGCCAAAATAAACAAAATATAGCCTAAAAAAATACATAAGATCAGTGAATCTAAGAGCTGGTTCCTTGAAAAGATAAAAAAGATTGACAAACCTTGAAACAGAGTCATTGAGAAAAAAGAGAAAAAACCCAAATAATAAAATCAGAAATGAAAGAGAAGAAATAGCAACTGATACCAAAGAAACATAATGGATTGTAATAAAATATTAAAAACAACTATATGCCAACAACAGGCAAAGTGAATAAATTCCTAGAAACATACACTCTTCCAAAACTAAATCAGGAAGAATCAGAGAATCCAAATAAACAGATTACACCTAGTGAATCTGAGATAGTAATAATAATAAGAAAAAAAAAAACTCCCAACAAACAAAAGTCCTGGACCAGATGACTTCACAGATGAATTTTACCAAACATTTCAAGAGCTAACACCTCTGCTTCTCAAACTATTTTATAAAATTCACGAGGAAAGGCTCATAAATTCAATTTATGAGGCTAGCATTATCCTAATTCCAAAACCAAATAAAGACACTATAAAGAAAGAAAATTATGGACCAATATCTCTGATGAACATAGATGCTAAAATCATTAGCAAAATATTAGCAAACTGAATGCAGCAATGCATCAAAAAGATCATACACCTTGGTCAACTGGGATTTATTCTCGGGGTTCAAAGTTGGTACAACATTTGCAAATCAATAAATGTGATTCACTACATAAATAAAATGAAGATAAAAACCATATGACCATATTGATAGATGCAGAAAAAGCATTTGATAAAATTTAGTAGCCATTTATGATAAAAACTCTCAATAAAGTGAGAATAGAGGAAACATACCTAAATATATTAAAGGCCTTATATGACAAACCCACTGCCAGCATCATACTCAATGTGCCAAATCTACAAACTCTCCCCTTAAGACCAGGAACAAAATAGAGATGTCTGCTTTGACCTCACTTATTCAACACAGTAGTGGAAGGCCAAGCCACAGCAATCAGACAAGAAGGAATAAAAAGCATCCAACTTGGAAAGGAAGAAGCAAAACTATCTTGATTCACAGCTGACATGATGCTGTACATAGAGAACCACAAAGATTCCACCAAGAAACTACTAGAACTGATAAATGAATTCAGGAAAATAGCAGGATACAAAATTAATATGTAGAAGTCAGCTGCATTTTTAGATGCCAATAACTAACAGAAAGGAAAATCAAGAAAACAACCCCATTCACATTTGCTTCAAAAAGAATAAAATACCTAGGAATAAACCTAACCAAGGATATAAAAGACCACCTATACCTAGAAAATTATAAGACACTGAAAAAAGAAATTGAAGAAGATACAAATAAGTGGAAGCACATATTGTGTTCATGGGTGTGAAAAATAAACATCATTAAAATGTCCATACTACCCAAAGCAATCTATAGGTTCAATGCAATTACTTATGTCAAGATTCCAATGATGTAATTCACAGAACTAGAACAAACATTTCCAAACTTTATATGGAACCACAAATGGCCTCACATAGCAACAGCAATCCTGAGAAACAAGAACAAAATTGGAAGAATCACACTACCTAATATTAATCTATACCATAAGGCCATAGTAATCAAATATAATATGGTACTGGCATTAAACAGACACATAGATCAATGGAAGAGAACAGAGCCCAGAAATAAACCCACACCTTTATTGTCAATTAATACTTGAACAGAAGCAGGTATACATAATGGATTAAAGATAGTTTATTCAATACATGGTTTTGAGAAAATTGGACAGATATGTGCAAAAAAATGAAATTAGACCACCTCCTTACACCACATATAAGAATAAGTTCAGACACCATAGAAGGTCACACCACTAAGACAGTAAGTCAAAGGAGACCAATCCAAGAAGCAGAAACAAACAAGAGCCACCTAAAATGGGGAGACAAAGAAATAATGGGGACAGAGGGGAGCAAAAAGGGGATGGATGTAATACAACAACAATAAAATTTAAAAAAGAAAGAAACCCTCCACAAATAGAAAGGAGAAATTCCCAGGAAGAGTGCAAAATAAAATAGAAACAAGCATACTCTTAGAAATGAAATTCAAAATAATGATGGTAGAGAAGCTCAATGAGCTCAGCGAGTTCAAAGAAAACTACAAACAACTCCAGGGGAACTACAAAGAACTCCAGGAAAGCTACAAGGACCTTACTGAAAACTACACCAGCATTAAAAAGGACATAGACACCATCAATAAAAGCCAGGAGGAAATGAAGGATACCATTTCTGAATTGAAGAACACAGGAGAAGGAATCAAAAGCAGGCTAGAGAAAGCAGGGGATTGGATCAGCGAGCTGGAGGTCAATATAAAAAAAAAAAAATTCCCAGGCAGTGCAACAAAACAAAAAAAGACTGAAAAAAGAATGAAAAGGTTTTAAGAGAGCGACGGGAAAACATGAAATGGAATAACATCCATATCACAGGGATACCAGAAGGAGAAGAAGAGGAGCAAGGGATAGAAAACCTATTTGAAAAAGTAATGACAGAAAACTTCCCTAACTTGAAGAAAGAAAATGTCATGCAAACTGAGGAAGCGTAGAGGGTCCCAAGGAAAATGAACCCAAACAGGCCCACTCCAACACACATCATTATGAAAATGGCAAATTTCAAAGACAAGGAGAGAATCCTAAAAGCAGCAAGAGAGAAACAGCTAATAACACATAAGGGGGCTTCCATAAAGTTATCAGCTGATTTCTCAACAGAAACACAACAAGCCAGAAGGGAATGGCAAAAAATACTTCAAGCAATGATAAACAAAGACCTGCAACCAAGAATACTCTATGCAGCAAGGCTGTCATTCAAAATGGAAGGTGAAATAAGGGGCTTCCCAGACAAAAGAAGTCTAAAAGAATACATCTCCACCAAACCAGCATTGCAAGAGAAGCTAAAGGGTCTGCGTTAAGAAGATGAAGAAACGGAAAGACAGACAGGAGCCCTGGGTACAAAGGTAAATGGATTAAATGCACCAATCAAAAGACAGGGCAGCCGAATGGATAAGAACCCACTTTAACTTATGAATGCTTTAAAATGATCTTGTTATAAATAGATTTTATTAAATAAGGTACAATGTCATATATTACTTATATCTGCATTACTGTAAATTAAGTTTTCTTAGATTGGAATCATTTCACAATATGGGAAAATCAGGTTACTTGCAATAACTCAGAAAAACTGAATGCAGTTAAGGAAAAAAAAAAACTAAGAAAATGTGGATGTATATTACATAGAAGACATGCTATCCTTCTTAGTCACTGTTACAAAATATGTGCTTATTTGTGGGTTTGTAACATACAGATTTTGTTAGCAATTTATGTTTTAAATAGCAACCAATCGGTCATTGGTGTGTTGTGAAATCAGTCAATCTTTAGGTTAGAAAAGATGCTGATAATGAAGACCAATTTGGATGGAAGTTGCAAACTACTAAACTATATGATTCATGTACATAAGCAATATATTTCTCATGTTAGCATGTAAATTAGATGAGATTCCTTTCAACCAAATTGTGGAAATATACATTTCCAGTTATGAAGGCCCCCAAATGGGGGATGGAGAAAAGGAATTAATGCTACAGTAAACTTCATTATTGAAATGTGAACATACGTAATCTCTATCTCAACAGACTCAAATATTCAGGGGTTAGTTTAGGACCACATAGAAAGTCAACAGTCAACAACAAGTTCAAAAAATAGCTCGAATACTATTCTACAAAATTATTTAAATCCTAGGGAATTTTTTTTTTTTACCTCAACTTAATAGACATAATAATTTCTACTCTGAAGACCAGCTGAGCACTGCAAGTGCCATTATTCTGAAGGCTTCAACTTGTAAAACACATGTAGAGGAAAAACAGAGAGTATTGAAAGAAGTAAGACCTGTGCACAGCCAAAAAAGAATCAATCTACTATTTAAGATGGAAATCTCCAAAAAGAGTAAGTTGTAGCTCCAGTAGCTTAAAATAAAGTTGAATTGTATTAATGGAGGGGGTAGGATCTGACTCAAAAACCAAATTCATTTTTTACTATGGGTTTGGCACTGTCTCTAGGACAACTTTCCCAAAAGTGAGTTCTGCAATACACCATTTCTGAGATATATTTCACAAAAATAGCATTCCAGAGTGAAACAAGTATTAAAGAAGAAAAATATTGCTTAATTTGCCACAATATATCTAAAATTCTATCTTTTTTTAAAAGAGTTTATTTATTATTTTTCAGAGAGAGAGGAAGGGAGAGAAGCAAAGAGGGAGAGAAGCATCAATGTATGGTTGCCTTTCCCCTGCCTCCAGCTATGGACCTGGCTGGTGACCTGGCTTGCAACCTGGTTATGTTGCCCTGGCTGGGAATCAAACCAGTGACCTTTAGGTTCGCAGGCTGGTGCCTTATCCACTGTGCCACCAGCCAGGGCTTAAAATACTATCATTTAACATGTAATAATTATATAAGCTATCGGCAGATTTTACATTTTTTGTATTAAATCTTCAAAACCCAGTATGTACTTTAAATATGTGTAAAAATATGTATGTGTGTAAATGTATTTTTACATGTGCTTGGTAATATTGCAATCCATTTTACTTAAAAGAATATTCTTTAAAAAAATGAATTAATGTAGGCATTTTGAAATAATGAAAAGAAAACAGTATATTAATATAATTTGAGAACCTGACAGAAGGCAGTAATTAAATGGTGAGTTGTCTGGATGTGGGGGTAGGGGGGGTGGGATGGGACACATTGTTGGTTACAGAATAGACAGGGGATGTTAAGAAGATACAGGAAATGGAAAAGCCAAAGAACTTACATGCATGACACATGGATATGAACTAAGGGGGGCCTTGCCAGAGGAAATGGGGTACTGGGTGGAGGGGGGCAAATGAGGAAAAACTGGGACAACTGTAATAGCAAAATAAATAAAATATATTTAAGGAAAAATATATATATATTTAGAAAATAAACTCCAGAAGGCAAAAAGAAAAAGAAAATAATGCCAATAAGCCCAGTTGCTCAGACTGTGGAAGGAGAGAGTGGGGAGGAAGCAGGAGATGAAGTGTTGCCTCTCATTTTTGCTGCTGCCTCCCTGGAAGATACCAATGATCCTTTCTGGGGGTTCAACTTTGTCATTCCATGTTGATTTATTTCCGTAAGTGCAGATGTACTCAGCTTCCTAGGGCTGCTGTAATGAAGTGCCACACCTTGGTAGCTTAAAAGAACAGAAATTTATTTTATAGTAGTTCTGGAGGCTAGAGGTCCAAAATTAAGGTGTTGGAAGGGTCATTTTCTTCTCTCTGGCAGCTCTAGGGAGGATCCTTTCTTGCCTCTTTTTAGCTTCTGGTGGTTTCTGAAAGTTCTTGGTACATAGATGCATTACTCCAATCTCACCTCAGTCTTCACCTTGCCTTCTCCACTCTGTGTTTATGTCTTTCCTGTTCTCGTAAAGACATCTAATTCAGTATAAACTTATTGAAACTGGAAAAGGTGTTCACACTGCCTGTCATCTACCAGACCCAAGAAGCAGAGACAGGGATTGAATCACTACGGGCGCTTTATTCACATGGTCAGTGATCTAAGCAGACAGTGGATTTGCACCATAACAGACTGTTATATTTGCATCCTTACATTCTATTATTAACAGGCCCTTTTTATAAGGAGAAAAGGGGTGTAGGTAAGGAATTCAGAATTAAGGAAAATGTTAATGAGATCAAAACTGAGGCATTCTTTCTTTGTCCTGGGCAGAGGTCTTTGGGTCCAAGGCAGGGGTTTTCTTACCCTGGAGCCAACATGGGTCATTTCTCCAGTTCCTAAAAGAACAGCTTTTTACATACGTTAATTACTAAGCTTATTGGTTGTTATCTGAAAATAAAATGTTTCAACATTTGAGGCACCATCTTTCTCCCACTGTTAGTTTAAATTGTCTCATTTTTATGAGGTCAGTTTCATTTGGAAATACTCATTTTGTTGTTGAGCACATTTCTTTGCATTAGCAACATATTTAATTGCAGATCAAAAAAAGGGTTATGTTGTATGTAACAACACACTATGATAAAGCACAAACAGTTTAGCACATTTGACAAAAAGTGCACGCTCTCCAGCTGGAGCAACATTAGTGACTTTTTTTTTTTTTTTTTTTTAAGTACACAGAAGCAAACTATTCACTACCTACTATGTAACTTACTTTTTATTTGAAGTATCTGGCATTCATAGTGGATGCTTTCTGGGTTTTGTCACACGGTTTAATGTTAAAGATTAAAATTTTTTACATGCAAGAAGTGTGATTAGTTTTCCCCATATAGGATCACTGATTATAAAAAGATGATATACCACAAAGGTTGTCTTTTTTAATTGAAAAGTTAACAACTTATTTCCCCCAAAACCTCAAAGTGAGTAGTAACTGAGTCTATGGCCAACATATTCAATGCTGAGGGGATTAAAAATGCAAAAATAGGTCCTCAGATTCAATTATGGGAGCCCTGCTACATATGGGGTAACCTCTATCAGTGGTACACCTTGATTCCAGGAAGCTGTATGACATCCTAATAAACCAAGTCAGCACTTTTACCTCAAGTGTCCTTTTTCCAACCTCCTACTCATGAATAAAGATAATACATTGCTAATTCTATTTCAGAAAACATTTGCAAGTTGTTTTATTTACAATGCCACTTTTAAAAGGTTGCTAAACTAAAGTTAACTGGACAATAAACTAGGCAGAAATTGTTTTACAAAAAGAGGGAAAGCCCAAAATGCCACTTACTATAGACAACCCACCATTTAGTTTTATTAGAGCCAAAAGAAACTTTTTGATCATACTGGAAGAAACTCATAGGTTTGGAATCTGTACCCAAACTACACATGCAATGAGGACAAACTCAGCTAATACAGTTGATTTGCTGCTGCATTTGTCTACTGTTTGTCTAATATTAACAATTATAAACAGAGCAGTGCAACTAGTATTTGGAACAATCCTTACAGTGTTACAGTGTCAGGCACAACATTTCACTTCTCTTCGCACCACTGGTTCTGTTTGCGTACCTGGGCTTCCTCTTCTTCGGTAAAGTCGTTTTTGATGTTGAAGGTCTTGTGAATCTCTTCAGGAGTTTTCCCCTTGATCATATTGGCAACAGTCTTGCATGTTACATCAAGCAAACCTTTGATGTCTAAATAGTTTGCAGCCAGAATAAGTTCAAAAAGTGTTCCTTGGTCAACTTTCAGGAATTCTTGG